>PVJS01016674.1:0-37185 GCA_004027185.1 Glis glis | reverse complement strand
TCTTTATAGGAGGGGGTAGGTAGGGTCGCACAGTGGAGGGCAGGACTTCCTCTTAGTCCTGTTTCCCTGGCAACAGATAGGCAGTGGGGTTTGCCCTTTTGTCCTCCTCACCCACCCTATTTACATTAAGCATCTCAGGTGTGGAGAGGAGCCATTGTGATTAAGGGTATGGATTCACTAAGGCTTCTGCCTGACTGAATGCATCCTATAGGGTGGAGTTAGATTATGAACTTTCAAAATTTTAAATCTCTATTTTCCCAATGTCTCCTTTCTGCCTAATATTTCTATCTTTTCTATTCTACCTCATCAACTCCATCTCACACTTGCAAGATCACTCCATGAGGGGTCAGGCTGCAATTTGTTGCCTTCTTCTGGTACCCAGAATCCTGTCTTGTGACTGATCCGTGGTATTCTTATCCATCCTACTGCCCGTGGAATGTGGACCGTGTCCTCCTTGGGGCTGGTGCTGAGTGCGCTGCTGGGGACAGCATTCCAGTGTCTTTTGGTGGAAGCGTCTGACACATCCACTGAGTGTGCACCCAGGTGTGGAATGTCTGGACTCTAAGACAGGTGTGGAGATTCAGCGTTAGCAAACACAGCCGCTCAGTTTTCCAAAGCTGCACCGATTTCCCTTCTCACAAGCTGTGTATGAGAGTTCCAGTTGCTCCACATTCTTACTAACATTTGGTGTTATTAGACTTTAATTTTAGCCCCTCTGGTAGGTGGTACATGGGAGTAGCACATAGTTTTTTTTTTTTTTTGCCGTACCGGGGATTGAACCCAGGGGCGTTCTACCTCTGCGCTACGCCCCCGGCCCTATTTTTTTTATACTTTATTTTGAAACCGGGTCTCATGAAGTTGCGGAGGGCCTCACTAGGTAGAGAGAGAGAGAGAGAGAGAGAGAGAGCGAGAGAGAGAGAGAGAGAGAGAGAGAGAGCGAGAGAGAGAGAGAGAGAGAGAGAGAGCTGAGGCTAGCCGCGAACCTAAATCCTCCGGTCTCCGCCTCCCATAGTACTGGGATTACAAGCGTGCGCCACCACGCCCGGTGGTAGCACATAGTTTTAATTTGCATTTTCCTGATGAGGTTTGACACTGAGCATTTAAAAAAATGCTCATAGGATGACTCCTGTGTAATGCCTTTTGGGGTCCTTTACTCTTTTTTTGGTTCTTAGGTTGTCTTATTCTTACTGATTTATAGCAGCTCAGTATATATTCTGGCTACAAGTTCTTTACCAGGTGCATTTTTTGTACCCCCACGCCGCTGTGTCTTTCTTTCTTTTTTCTTCCTCTCTCTCTCTCTCTCTCTCTCTCTCTCTCTCTCTCTCTCTTTGTGGTACTAGGGATTGAACCCAGGCCATTCTATGTCTGAGCTAATACCCATAGCCTTTTTTATTTTGAAACAAGGTCTCACTAAGTTGCTGAGGGCCCCCTAAATTGCTGAGGCTAGCTGAAAATCTGTGATCCTCTTGTCTCAGCTTCCCAAGTACTGAGATTACAGGTTGGGTGCCACCAGGCCCTGTTTCTGATCATTGTTTTAATCATGAACCCCCCTACCCCCATTCTAGTTATTTAATTGATTTCTAGTCCAATTCTACAGTGGTCCAAGCTGACCCTGTGCTTGCATAGATCTGGGGTGAATATCTCTGAATATTTGGGCCTCAGGAGCCTGGCTTGGCTCATTCAAGTCCTGGCCCTGTCTTTGAAGCAGGTCAGAGCTTTCTGTCCCAGGATATGATAAACTTTGATTACTTCTCCTTATAGGCTTGAATGTGTTTCCTGCAGTTGGTGGGTGTGTGCAGCGCTGCATATCTGTGCAATGGACTGATGTTTGTGTTAAACATCAAAATTCATATGTTGAAATCCTCACCTATACCATGATGGTGTTAGGAGGGGGGTCCTTCAGGAGGGGACCAGGCCATGAGAGTGGATCGCTCAAGAATGGGACCCAAAGATCCCTGGCTATTTTTCTACCACGCTAGGATACATGGAGGAGTCAACCCTCTGCAGACCAGAAGAGGCCCTCACTAGAACCCAGCCCCTCTACGTCCTCATTTCAGAGGCCTCCAGAATGGCAAGAAACACATTTTTTTTTGTTTATAAGGCACCCGGTGTATGACCCTTTGTTATAGCAGCCCCTCATGTACTAAGATGATCTGTAAATCAGCCATATGTTAAGTCATGTTTTCAAACCATCTGTATTATCACTGAAGTTCTGTCTGCTTATCCTATTGGTTACAGGCTGAAACAGGTGAAAAGTTTCCCATTACGACCATAATTTTGTGCATTTCTCCCTTTGTATGTCAATCGTTGCCCTTTATGTTTCGAAGTTATGTTGTCAGGCGCCTATAAATATAAAAATACCACGTTTCCCTGAAGCCTTCATGAATGGCCCTCCTGTATGGCTTGCACAGCTCTTGCCTCGGGGCCTGCCTGGTCTGGCCGTGGTGATGCTGGGGTCACACAAGCATCAGCTTCTGTTTGGTCATTGTCCACAGGGCACCAATGTTTTCGTCCTTTTAGTTCTGATTTTTGGATATCTATCTGGGTAAAGTGTATCATAAGCAACATATGATGGGCTTTTTGAAAATACAATCTGACGGTCTTTGTCTTTTTAGTGGAATAATTACTACTTCTACCTTTAATAAAATGACCGATATTTGGGGATTTACATCTATCATCTGACTATTGATTTTTCTTTTGGATCCATCTATTTCTTGATTCTCTTTCCTTCCTTCCATCTTTTCCAGCACTTTATGACATATTGCTGTCTTCTGGCTTTTATCACGTCGGTGGAGAAGTCCGTTGTCATATTCTTGTTCCTTTGAAGGCGCTTTTTAGTTTTAGAATTTTCACTTATTATTTTTCACGGACTCCAATTTCCTGGTGAAATTCATAACATACTTTTGCTAAGCCTGTTTTGGGTAATTCTGATGTCCGGATCACCTAGGGGTCTGCTTCTACTGTCTGTTTTGATTTGCCTCTCTTGGTTTGCCTGGAGTCCTAGCATCCTGGGGTTGGCATAGCAAGCTAAGTGGTTCAAAATAATAGGACCTATGGCCTCACGAGGCCAGAAGTCCAAGCTCCGGTGTGGGCAGGGCTGTGCTCCGCCTGAGCCTGGGGCTGCTTCCTGACTCTTCCCGCCTCGGTGGCCACAGGACCATTGATTGGCCTCACTCCAACCTCTGCTGGTGGCCTTTTCTCAGCCTCCCTCTGTGTTTCTCAGTCCAACCTCCCTCTACAGATCTCACAGACTCCATCCAGACCCCCAGCCTCTGTGGACACCTGACCCAGTCTCCCGCATTAAGGTACTGAGACTACAATCCTCGTGCATCCTTCTGCCGTAGCAGTAGCATCATCATGAGCTCCTTCATGTCTAGGATTGTACTGAACCAGGGCCCATCAGAATCCACGTCATGGAGAACAAAGTTCATGTGGAGTCCAGCGGTCCCAGCTGGGGATGCGGCTATAGGTCTGCAGCGCGAGCTCCTTTCTTTCTCCCTGGGCTGTGGATACGCTCATCCTTCTGCAAAATGCTCTCCTCTGAGGAGTCCAGGGGGTGGGCGAGGCGTCTGGAGTCTGGCCTCAGAGGGGAGAATCCCTTACAGTTTCTTTTCTACACATCAAGTCTAAGCTTGAGCATCAGTCACAACAGGCCAGGTCATCTGAGGTAGAACACAAGACCTAAAGTCCCACGGCTCTACTGTCACAGTTCCACGAGAGTGGAGGTCGGGGACTCTTCCTGGGGTGTCCCTGGCGGTGTTGCAGGGATGGGCTGCTTCCTCCTGAACATACCTTGGGGCCTTTGCTGCACAAGGGGTGGGCAGAGACCCCTCTCCACCCTTGATGGCCTTGCACTGCCTAGATTTCCATTGGTGGGACACATGACCAGCCTGAGACGGGATAGGTGGGAGCTGGGAGGCACCCCTGCCAGGGTTGTTTGCTGAGGACTAGTTGATTCTGCCGCTGTTTGCTTTTGTCTTTTCAACACCAGCAATGCTGCTCTGCAGGCTGGGGGTGGGATGGGGGGCAGAGGCTGTGACTTTTTCCCAAACAAGGAGAAAGATCTTCACCAACCGATGGGCTGAATCGTGTCCCCAGATTCATGTGTTGAAGTTCTAACCCCCAGGACCTCAGAATGTGACTGGAGACAGTGTCTGTACAGAGGTAACTATATTAAGTGGGTTCACTCAGGTGGATCCTAATCCGATATGTCTGGTGTCCTTATAAGAAGAGGAGATTAGGACACAGACATGCACAGAGGGACCACCATGTGAGGACACAGGAGAAGATGTCACCTGCAAGCCAAGGATGGGGGCCTTGGGAGGACCCAGACCCGACACACCCTGATATCAGACTTCCGGCCCACAGGACTGTGGCTTAAGCCACCAGGTCTACAGTGCTGAGCCGTAGCCCCAGAAAACAAGACACGGAAGAGTCATGGTAGACCTGACAGAACGTCTGATCTCAGTGGCGTAGATTACGAAATCTATGTCCTGGTTATGTCTGTTCTACGAAATGGAAAAAAAAAACAGACATTGTCCTTCAGGAAAGAAACTTTATTTACTTTTAAACTCCTTTTTCAAGTGGACAAATAACAATTGTATGTACTGTGCACACCGTGATGTTTTGAAGTGCGTACACGCTGAGGAACGGCCAGATCACTTCGTTGACATGGCCATGAGCTCACAGACCTGCCGATTTCTGAGAGGAGAAGACTTGAAATCGACTCTCAGCGATTTTCAAGAACACGATACACTGCTGTCAACAGTAGTCGCCATGTTGTACATGAGGTCTTTTGAGCTATTTTTCACCCTAAGTGAAATTATGTGTCCTTTGACCATTCTCCCCCACACCCATGCCTGGTACCTTCTACTTCTTGCTTCTGTGAATTCAGCTTTTTTAGATTTCACACAGAGGTGAGATCGTGTGGTATTTGTCTTTCTGTGTCTGGCTTATTTCGCTTAGCGTAATGTCCTTCCGGGGGATCCATGTTGTAATTGAGATTCCCTTCTTTTTAAAGGCTGAATGCTATTCCTTTGTGTATAGTACCACAATCTCTCTGTCCAGTCTGTTGCTGTTGAACTGAGGTTGGTTCCATATCTTGGCCCTTGTGAACAGTGCTGAGATGAATCTGGGAACGCACGTTCCTGGGGGGAGATTCTTAGCCCTGTGCAAAAAGGGCATGCCCAGAGTCTGCTGGCTGGTCACAGCACTGCCACCAGTCACCGCCCCGATTATTTATTATTTATTTTTGGTACTGGGGATTGAACCCAGGGCATTCTACCTCTGAGCTACACCCCCAGTCTGATTTTATTTTTTAATTTAAAACAGGGTCTTATTAAATTTCCCAGGTTGGCCTTGAACTTTTGATTCTCCTGTCTCAGTCTCCCACATACTGGGTATTTAAAAATTTTGAAACAGGGTCTTGCTTAGATGCTGAGGCTGTTCTTGAGACTGTAATCCTCCTGTCTCAGCCTCCTAAGTAGTAGGATTACACGTGTGCTCCACCACACCTGACTGGGCACTACCCTTAATAATGGCAAGTGGTCACAGGCGTTTTCATGTCGACCCCAGGATGAGCTCTGGCCCAGCAGCACTCCCAGCCTTGCAGCCTCGGTCTTACCTCCTGCCATCCCTCTCCTGGGTATCCACCCCTGCCACGCTGCCCCAGCCCAAGCACTTGACTGGCACATTCTGCTTCATCTTGGTGCTTAGAATGGTGTCTGGCACAGGTTTCTCCATTTTCAGAAGGAGCTACATGTGAAGCCTCAGATCTCAGTCTTTCCTCATCCCGTCCCAGTCTCCGCTGATCCTGTGGCCAGCCATGGGAGAAGTGTCCGTGCCCGGGGCTCACTCAAAGGCTCTTTGAGAATTGGAGAAGCTGTTATGTCCCCCACCTAGGGTGGCCATCCCATCCCAGTCTACTCAGGACTGTTCTGGTTTTAAAATATGAAGTAAGCTGGGCTTGTTGGCGCACACTTGTAATCCCAGTACTTGGGAGGCTGAGATAGGAGGATCACAGGTTTGTGTCTAGCCTCAGCTACTTAGTGAGGCCCCCTGCAACTTAGTGAGACCCTGTTTCAAAATAAAGAATAAAAAAACAGGGCTGGGTGTGGTGGCACACGCTTGTAATCCCAGTACTTGGGGAGGCAGAGACTGGAGGATCCAGGTTCGTGGCCAGCCTCAGCTACTTAGTGAGGCCCTCCGCAACTTCGTGAGACTCGGTTTCAAAATAAAGTATAAAAGATAGGGCCGGGGGTGTAGCTTGGAGGTAAAATGCCCCTGGGTTCAATCTCTGGTACTGCAAAAAACAAAACAAAACAAAACAAAAACCAGGGCTGGGAGTGTAGCTTGGAGGTAGAATGCCCCTGGGTTCAATCCCTAGTACCACACACACAAAAAAAAGAAGAAGAAGAAGAAGAAGAAGAAGAAGAAGAAGAAGAAGAAGAAGAAGAAGAAGAAAAAGAAAGTACTGTATCCTAGAAATGTGCTCAGTCCTGGGCAGTTTGGGCCATCTGGTCACCCTCTTCGGGTGTAGGGTGTGGTCTAAGGGCCCTGCCCCTCTGGTCTGCTAGTCTCTGGACATGTGCTGGAGCCTAGGACGGCTCCAGGGCTGTGTGGTTGGTCCCTGTCCCGGGCACAGTAGGGGAAGGAGCATCTTTCCTGGCTAACTCTCTGCTGTCCTTTGGGCCTCAGGGTGCTCTGTAGCTGCCACCCTCCAAGCAGCGCTGCCTGGCCGTTCTCACCACACTCTGCCCATGCCCCTTCACACTGGCTTCCGGTCAGTGTGGGAACTGTGCGGGCTTGCTCGCTTCCTTCTCTGTCTTCTGTCTATTTTCACGACTGTAACCCCTGGGTCTGTTCATCCACTGCTGTGGCCAGCAGAGGGCACAGAGCTGGCGTCCCGGGGAGGACGAAGAACCTCGCTCTGCCTTGGGCAGCCCCGAGCATCCTTGGCTTCCTCATCAGGAGGCAGCACAGGGGATAGGGCCGTGAGAGCTGCCACACAGGGCTTCCGGGCACTGTGTCAAGGTGCCACCCTGGGCAGCCCCAGCCTCAGGCTTCAGCGGCAGCAAGCATCTCTCCGTATGGGCAGCTGCCCCGCTGAGAGGACGCTTACAGTGGGGCATCTCTCGTCCCCACCCTCCACAATTTCAGCCTCCGCGCAGGTCCAAGGCTTCGACTGAACACTGAGCAGGCAGTACCCAGAGTGGGGTTTTCCATGGCAGGTGCCAGAGAGGTGGAGGGGACCAGGAGGGGCAGCTGGGGCTCACTTCTTTTCAGGATGAGGTCTGCATCGCACGCCTGGACCATGGCGCTTTTCTGTACCTAGGGGCTAGGGGACCTACTGTGTGAGCTGCTCTTCCAGAGGCCAAAGTGCTCAGAGGCATCAGGGATTGCCCCCTGGGTAGGGACAGAGGCCAAGGGTTTCACTTCATCTTTTTTATTTTTAAAAACTTTAGCCGGGCGTGGTGGTGCATGCTTGTAATCCCAGTACTTGGGAGGCTGAGACTGGAGGATCTGGGTTCGTGGCCAACCTCAGCTCCTTAAGGAGGCCCTCTGCAACTTAGTGAGACCCTGTTTCAAAATAAAGACTAAAAAATAGGGCTGGGGGTGTAGCTCGGAGGCAGAATGCCCCTGGGTTCAATCCCTGGGTACCACCAAAAAACCAAACCAAAACAAAAAACTTTGATCACTTTATTGAAGCATAATTTACATGTTAAAAGCACCCATTAGTACGTATTTTGTTAGGATGGCTACCACCAAACAGAAGAACCAAAGAACAACAACAACAACAAAAAACAAGACAGTGAACAGTAAGGGCAGGTGAGCGAGGGTGTGGAGATGCTGGGGCCCTCGTGCACTGTCAGGAGAAGGGCAGATCAGAGCAGCCGCTGTGGAAAGCAGCGTGGCAGTTCTTCAACATCAAACAGAACTACCATAGGACCAGCAATTCCACTCCTTGGCGTATACCCCAAAAGTCTGCGAGCAAGGACGGAATGGATATTTGCACATCCATATTTATAGCAGCGGAATTCTTCTCTAATACCGAAAGGTAGAAACGACCCAATGTCCATTGACAAATTTATGGAAAAGCAGAATATGGTTGATTCCTACAATGGAATATTATTTAGCTTTAAAAAGGAAGAACATTCTGTCACATGCTACAACATGGATGGACCTTTAGGACCTGCTGCTCAGGGAAATAGGCCAGTCACAGAAAGACAAATACGGTATGATTCCACTGATATGAGGTTCCCTGGAGGAATCAAATTCATAGAGATAGACAGTAGAATGGGGTTGTCAGGGGCTGGGGTTGCAGGGACTGGAGGGTTAGTATTTAATGGGGATAGAGTTTCAGCTTCGGAAGGTATAAGAGCTCTGGAGGTGGATGGATGGTGGTGGAGGCTGCGCCACCGTGTGAGTGTGCTTAATGGCACCAAACTGTATGCTTGAAAATGGTCAAGATGGCAAATTTTATGTTATGCATATTTTAGCACCATTAGCAAATACACCTGGGAATATTTCAGTGAGATGAGTTTTTGCGAATGTGTACATGCATGTAACTGTCACCCAATATGTTCCAGCACATTGTCATATTCCCAGACAATTCCCCTGCGCCTTCTACCCCAGGCAACCCATGTCTGATCCCCGTCACTATAGATTGGTTTAGATTCTTCTAGAGATTTATGCAAGCAGAGTATAAGCTTGTACTCTTTTTGGCCTGGCTTCTTTTTCTCAGCATAAGTATTTTGTTGTGCATTCATGTTACTGCATGGAGTTAATAGTTCACCTTTATGTTTTGTTTTGTTTGAAATACTGGGGATTAAACCCAGGGCGTCATGCATGATAGGCAAGCACTCCATCACCGAGTTACACTCCCAGGCCTTTTTATTTTTTATTTTGAGACAGGATCTCACTAAGTTGCCCAGATTGGCCTTGAACTTGTGATCCTCCTGCCTCAGCCTCCTCTGTCACTCCCTAGTCCCCAGTACATCATGTACTGCTAAAGTTCGCCTTTTTTTTTTATTGCTGGGTAGTGGTCTACTGTATATATCCATCCATTGCACTCACCGATTATATGTACCTACTCCTTGTACCTATCCATTCATCGTACCCATCATCCATTGCATGCATCTATGCATTGTATCCACTGTATATATCTACACACTGTATGTGTATGTCTGTTGTATGGAGAGACCACTGGGTGTTTGTCTGCTAGCCTTCTGATGCCCACGTGGGTGATTCCCAGTGTGGGTCTGCTACGAGCAGATGCCTTGAGCACTCACCTGCAAGCTTCAGGTGGACCCTCCTGGAGTGAAGACCCCGGTGTGGACCGGCTGGGTCCCCTGCACACTGTTTGGGAAAGTACTGTGCCAAGGAACCAGAGTTCCTTTTGCTCCACATTCTCCTTAGCACTTGGCATTGCCCATTTGTTTTTTTTTTTTTGGTACTGGGGATTGGACCCAGGGGCATTCTATCTCTTTTTTTTTATGTTTTCATTGGTGCATTGTAGTCTCACATCACAATGAGTATCAGTTTGGTGTTAACATACATGCACACATCTCTTGGTGTCCCTCCCCCGCCCCCCCCACATGTAGCACTGAGAATGATGTTGGTATAATCTCATATGTACACATTGTTTATGACAGTAATTCCATAGATTCACTTCTTTCTTACCCTTCCCCTTCCCTTGTACCCCTTCCCTTGCACCACTGAGGGTTCTCTGTTGTCAACCTAGATGCCCATCAACAGATGAATGGGTTACAAAATTATGGGAAATACACATAATGGAATTCTACTCAGCAATAAAGAAGAACAAAATAACGGCATTCGCAAGAAAATGGAAAGATCTGGAGAACATTATTTTAAGTGAGATTAGCCAATCACAAAAAAAGAAGGGACATATGTTTTCATTAATAGGGGCATTCTATCTCTGAGTTATACCCCTAGCCTCCTTTGTTTTTTTTTTTTCTTTTTTTGCGGTACCGGGGGTTGAACGCGGGGGCGTTCTACCTCCACGCTACGCCCCTGGCCCTATTTTTTTATACTTTATTTTGAAACCGGGTCTCACAAAGTTGCGGAGGGCCTCACTAAGGAGAGAGAGAGAGAGAGAGAGAGAGAGAGAGAGAAAGAGCGCTGAGGCTGGCCGCGAACCTGGATCCTCCGGTCTCCGCCTCCCAAAGTACTGGGATTACAAGCATGCGCCACCACGCCCGGCCGCCCTTTGTTTTTTATTTTATTTTGAAACAGGGTCTTGCTAAGTTTCTGCGATCCTCCTGTCTAAGTACTAGAATCACAGGTACTAGTGAAAACCACGCCTGGTTTTCCAGTCTTTCTTAGTTGAGCCATCCTGAAGGTTTCACATTATTTTATGGTCATTTTAAAATATTTTAATTGACAAAATTGTAAATATTTATCATGTACAGCATGTTTTTTTTGAGTATGTATACATGGTGGAATGGCTAATTTTCCTTTCTTCTTATTTGTTTATTTATTTATTTTGTGGTACTAGGGCTGGAACCTAGGAGTCTTCTACCTCTGGGCAACACCCCCAGTCCTATTTTATTCTTTTATTTGGAAACAGGGTCTCGCTAATTGATGAGAGCCTCACTAAATTGCTGAGGCTGGCTTCGAACCTGCGACCCTCCTATCTCAGCCTCCCAAGTACTGGAATTACAGGTGTGCGCCACCATGCCCAGCTTTCCTTTCTTCTTTTGACCAGGATCTCTGTGAGTCGCTGCTGGCTTTACATGGCCTCCTCTGCCTGACAGCACTCCTACCCACCTTCGCATCCAGAAAGGGACGGGAGTCAGGTGGGCCAAGCATTAGTGGTACCCAGCTTGGTGCCAGATCCTGGGAACTGAAGACACAGCCTGGGGGCTCGTCCTGTAGTTAGGGGTTCATTCCTGCCAGGAGCTGAGACTCACACTTGTGGGGTGACTCCCGGGACCCTCGATGGGTACCAGCTCTAGCTGGGACCCTCAGGCACTGCCCAGAGGAGGCAGAGGCAAGGCAGAGCCCGGGAGGCCGGTGAAGAGCCTAGTGGTCAGCAGGGAGGTCGGCGGGGGCATGGAGCATCCCCGCTTAGCTCTCCTGGTCCTCACCTGACCTGGGGAGGGAGCTACAGCACCAGACAGGTGAGACAGCCAGACTCAGAGCAGGTCGGCACCCTGGGCTTTCAGGAAAGGATGGGGATGGGGCGGGATAGGAAGTGCGCATGAACAGCCAGGTCTCTGGGCCTGGGGTCCGGGGCCTGACTGGGTAGTGTGTGGAATGAGGAGGGGCAGCCCCTGCCTGCAGTTTCACAGCTCCGCCTGGGAAGTCAGAATCCAGGGACTGGCAGCCTGTGGCAAAGGACTCCGTCCTGCCCAGGACTGTCAGAGTGGGAGGGGCTCTCAGGGTAGATTGGGGTTCCTGAATAGTGGGACTTCCCAGTGGGGTTCTTTCTGTTCTGCGGCTGCTCTGGAAAGGCTCTGGCCTCCGATGGGGACACCAGTGGGGCAGAGGCGGTTGAGGGGTTTACCCACCAGGTCCAGCGTGACAGACCACTGCTCAAGACCCTGCCTGGTGACGGGCAGAACTTTGAAACTCTGCTTGGACTTTTGGCATCTGGGGCTCGGTAACCGGTGGGACTGGTTTTGACTGCCCTGTCCCCTGCCCACCTGGTCACCCCCCAGCATCCCATTTCATGGTTTCTCTCCTAGAGTCCCAGAGTCGAGGACTTAAAAAAAAACTGCCTTCATTAAGTAATGATTATTTCAGTTTCTTTTTAAAAAAATTAATCAGAGACATCCCCAGCCGCCAATCTGAGGTTTGATCAGCTACGATAACCGGCGTGCCCGCACGGCGGTGGTGGGATTCCAGCCTGGAGCACGGAAACTTGACGTTCTCGACGGCCTGGAAATGTAGGATTTCCGTTCAGCTTGTTGTAATACTGAGCCCAGCTCGAGGGACCCCGTCTCCCGCTTTGCAGCCCCCCAGCAGGGGGCCGGCTGGGGCCATGCGGCTTGGCACAGGGGCAGTGTGCTCTGTGGGGCTGCCCGCTCCCCCTTCTTCCTCTCTGCCCCTCCAGGACACATCCAGAACCCTCCTCGGCTCCCTGGCCTTCAGGTTGCCAGCAGGAGCCCCCGGGCCCCAGGCCAGCGCTCCCCGGCCCCCCTCGGCCCGCGGAGCTCACCGGTTCTGCGCTATCATGCCCTCTATCGCCTTTGTGCGAAACGTAATCCACAAAATGCTTTCGTGGTAACCTTATCCATCGGCAGCCAGCGATAGCATCTCTCTGCCCCGTGACGGGCAGGAACTCGCAGGCATGGAGTTAATAATGCAGACTTTCAAAAAATGAGGCTGGCAGAGGGAGAGGAGGGCGGGAATAAAAGGGGCCGGTGTGGCTGTAATTGGGACCATGTGAATTTCCTCGGAGGAGGATTAGGAGGAGAGACAGGCCTTGCCCGCGAAGATTAGTTTCAATTAGACGGGCTGGAGGCGAAAGGCCGGGCTCGGTGAAAGATTAAAACAAGAAGGAGAAAGTTTCCGTGGCGGAGGCTCCGGGCCTGCAGCGGGGGCCGGCGAGATCCGCTAATTGAAGGCAAAGCGCGCGCGGGGTTCGGAAGAACGCGCATTAATTGATTCGATGCTGGCTGGCTTCTCAGCCTTTCCCCGCTCACCCTCGCCTGCTGCGTGCTTCCAGATACCGGCCTGTGCTTGAAGCCAGGTGGGGCGGGCGGGGCGGGGAGGGAGCTGCCTGGGCCAGCCCGGCAGGTCAGGGGAGCAGAGGAGCTGTGGTCAGTGCCCCCCCCCCCGCCAGATACCAGCTGGGCCACTTGGGGCCGTCATCCTTGGCGGGGGGCCACTACGTGACCCAGACCATGGTGTTGAGGTTTCTGCTGGCTGCATGCTGACCACCCCTGGCCATGTCCTTTGAGGGCTTTGCTGGGACCTCCAAAAGGGTTTTGTGTGCTGCTGGGCCTGGGGGTTCCTTCCCTTTCCAGGGCAATCCTGTCCCTCCCTCCCTCCCTCCCTCCCTTCCTTCCTTCCTTCCTTCCCTCCCTCCAATTATCTATCTTTCCATCCACTCATTCATCCTTACCTCTTCCTCTCTCACCCTTCCCTTCTTCCTTCCTGGCCTCCGGTCTCTGCTACTATGAGACCATTTTTCTCAAACAAAACCTTGAACAAAAATGTCTATGACCTGGATGTTTCCTGTGCCCATCCTCTGTGATTCTGGGTCTGGCTGGTGGCTGGTCCCCTGCAGCTCAGGGAATAGCGTGGACATGCCGGGCGGGGCAGGCAGGGTCCAGTCCTCCCTCCCTTCCTCTGCCCTGTGTTTCTGCCTCCTTCTACTGACACCCAGCTATATGCCAGGCAGTGTCTCTATCTCCCAACTTGCCTTGTTTTCTTTCTACTTCTATGGAAATGTAGGCAGTGTGGTCCCCAGTGAGCTCCAGGGAGAAGGAGAAGGGCGGGGAGCAGCAAGGCATGGGGCATAGGTGGCTCTGGAGTCCCACATGCCCACCTTAAATTCCTGCTTAGTTCCCTGCTTGTGGCTGATGCTGCAGGAGGAGCCTGGTCCCTGGTCCTCGAGTTTCTCATCTGTGCAATGGGTGCATTGCCATGGGGCTGGGAGCTGCCCAGCACATGCTGCTGCTCCTGCTGCTAACCAGTACCCAGGACAGGCGGACAGGGGCTGGTCCAGCCCGTGGGTCACCATTCCATCCTCTGCCCAGGTGGGGCTCAGAGCCCGGGCCAGGTCTGTGCCTGGTCATGGGCCCCATGCATGGTGTCAAGGGGCAGCACTGAATCCTGGCCTGGGAGCCAGAGGCCAGGTGCCAGGTGTGGCCAGCACCCGTGGCTGCATTCCACGGGCTGGGCCAGCTGCTTCCTGGCCTTCCTTGGACTGCTCCCCTCCGGGGCCTCTGAGCACGTAGTACGTGCGTGTGTTTTATAAATCCTTCCCATTGTAATGACAGCTAAATTATGGAAAATGCATTTTCACAGCTGGTGAGAAAAACCATTAGCATTAATCAAGGGCCCGGCCTCGTTGGGGATTCGCCGGCTGAGTTTGTTGGTAAAGTTATGGACGTGCTGAACAGTCATTAGCGGGATTCATTCGAAATGGGGCCAATCACTCACCTTCACACCACGCTCGGGACGCCTCCTCGGGGCCAGCTCGGCATGGCCTCCGGTGGGCACCGCGATGCCCATGCTTCACATAGGCGGGCTTCTAGTTTTCAGGGCCTTACCCAGAGCCGGGGCCACCCATGTCTCAGGAGTCAGGGACACATCCTGGTGCCATTTATGAGGCCGTCTGGGTCACTGTCCCGAGCACCATTGCTCTTGCTAGTGTCCCCCAGGCCTGCTCACAGACCTATGGCCAGGAGCCTCCATGTCCTCTGAGAACCCAGCCGCATCTGGGGTCCTGAGGTCCCAGCCTCACCTGAGTCTCTGATGTGGGTTCTCTGGCAGCGCGCACACAGTAGGAGCTGTGCTGCATAGTGGGAGCTCAGACTCGCGGGTGCATGAGGACAGCAGGCAGGCTGCCCGCTGACTTCTGGATTCAAGCTCTGCTGTGTCAGAGCTCTGTGTCAGGGTGGCTTTCCAAATAAGCCTTTTATTTTGAAATAATTTCAGAGTGACAGAGAGGGGCACAGGCAGCATGGTTCCCATACTCTTCTCTTTTCGGGATTCTTCCCCAAACCCTATAAACCCAGGCTAATTCCAGAAAGACACCGCGCAAATCCAGACTGGCAGCTTCCCCAGGGTGGCTGGCTAGTCCTCCTGAGGACCATCCCACACCCCTGGCCTGAGGTCCCCTTGTCAATGCCGGGTGCCACAGGTACATGTCACATCCAGGTTCCACCAGTTTCCTGTTCATGACCAGGCCCCACTCAGCAAGATACAGGATGGCCCCTGAGCCCAGTGCATCACCCCTACTGACCCCCAATCCTTGCTAGTTCCTCTGCCAAACAGGGGTCCATTCTTGGGCCCCAAATGGTCTTATCGGCCTGGCTTACCTATCTCCTGGGACTCCTGTCACACTTGCCACTCATCCACCTGACCCTCGAGGTGCAGTTCAAATCCCCTCAGCAAGTGATCACTGGCTCCCTAACCCCAAAGAGCCTCCCCTCCCTCAGCACCCATTAAACCCCAGAGTGTCTTCATCCCCAGCTCCCTCGGGTCATGCCCAAATCTCTCCTACGTTTCTTTCTAAAATCACCCTGGCAGCCATAGATAGTGCGTACATACAGGTTGGTTATAAATGCACTTGTGTAAGGTATGGGCGCATGTGTGTGTATATCGTAGCCTGTACACACACAGGTTGGTTATACATGCACGTATGTAAATCCACATGCATGTGTATGTAGCCATGCACATACGTGTGTAGCCTGCATCCATACAGGTTGGTTAAACATGTATGTGCACACAGGTTTGTGTACATTCACATGCATGTGCACACAGGTACATACACATGCATGTGTAGCCTGTGTATACACATGTGTATGCCAACCTGCGTATGCGTGCATTGTATATTAGTATGCACACATATACTGAGCTGCAGATGTGCAGGCTGGCACATACCCATAGGAACACATGGGTAAGCATACACCCCCTTGAAGCGCCGGAAAAATTAAATAATGTGGTGTTCTAAGGGAAACAGACCAGCCAGAAAGAGCCCCCGGTGGACAAAGCTAGAACAATGTGAACAACAAAACAGTGTAGTATTGGATTGTAGCCCAAAGGATAAGTGAAGATTCATAAATTCATGTGGATAGAAATAAATGACAGAGAAAGAGAGAGAGAGAGAGAGAGAGAGAGAGAGAGAGAGAGAGAGAGAAGGAAAGAAGAAAGACAGACATGGGGAGAAGGGGCACATCTTTCTTGTCTTGCGGTTTGGTGGACTTTATCCCCCACCTGCAGTAACTTTACAGAGACACCTGGTGGGCTCCACCTTAACTAGGTGCTGCTACTGGTATGGCGCCACACATGGGATGGCCCAGGGAGCCCAGAGACCACACGGCAGATGGTCTGGGGTCTGACAGTAGGGCTTTGGCTTTGCTGTATGCAGGACCGGGTAGGGTGAGCTGGGAAAGGGGCTGACATGGTTGGACACAGGGAGTCGGGGGAGGGAGGCACATGGAGGGCTTCCCCTTGGGTCTTGAGTTAAGTCTCCCTGGAGGGCTTTTCCCAAGAGGCTGGGTGGACACAGTCCCCAACCCCTCAGTGGCATTTAACTTGTGGTCAGTACCTTTGGCTGTTGATTTAGCCCATTCTGCAGGACTCAGATGCAGGCTGGCGGCTAAGGGTCTGTGACTCCCAGGAGGAGCTCCTATGGCGGGGGACCTCTGGTGCAGCTCCGTTGTAAGGTCAGTATCACCAGAGATGGGCTGTGCTAGATACCCCCAGCCCCAGGGAGCCGGGTTAGGGGGAAGGAGCCACCAGCCTGGACCAGCCTTTTAGCTGGGATCCTCCTGGAGCCTCCTCGCCGGGCCAGGAGCTGTTCAAAGCCTTGGCACACCTCTGCGAGGGCCCGGCTTACCTTGTCCACTAGAGGCCAGCATCGCTGCCTGTCTCTCACCCCTCCCCCATCTAAAGCCCCTCTTTTTGGAGCGGGGGTCAGCTGGAAGATGGGTGACCCCAAATGACAATCCACCCACATGGCATGAGGTGCTCCCTGACCACTCATGTGGGGTCCAGGATGAAGCAGAGTTCTGACTGGAGCCCTCCAGGGGGAGCCCAGCCTCTGCCAGGGTGGTGGCCTCTGTATCTGGGGATGAGGCCGGGAGCGTGGGAGGGCCCAGTGGGCTGGACAGATGTTTTCTGGGGCAACAATCACCCGTGTTCATTCACTCTCAATAAAGATCTACTCTCAAGAGGCTGGGATTGACCTAACTGTGAACTCGGCTGGTATCCAAAGGGCGGGACGTCCATTCCTTTATCAGGCAGGAGCGAGGGCCGCCAGTGTCCTCACCGGGGCAGCGAGCGCTCCGGCTGGTGCCACGATTCACGCCTGGAGATTTGGGAGCGCCCAGCGCCCACCAGCACACGGAGGCTCCGGCTCCTCCGCGAGTGAACTGGATTAGAAGCGTATTTCATTTGTTAAATTTAGTGTAAACTTCCAGGTGAGTTTGATCAGGGTTTTTAAAGGTTCTGTTCATTGGAGGCTGAACCAACAGCTCACCAGGCTTCGAGCTGCAAACTCTTAAAAGTCGACGCGGTAATGATCAATTTGTTAGCGATAGTGGCAATAAATACCTGATCCCCCATCTGGCCAGACGGCTCTGAGCCTGTTGATGTTAACTAATTGCCCATGGCGGGGTGATTGCCTGGCGGGGTTCCCACCTCCCCGCACCTGTTGTACCACCAGGGATGGGGTGACAGAGCCTAGCTCCGCCCACAGCCCCACAAAATACTTCCCGGGGGATGGGAAGACCCCTTGGCAGGTCTTGATGGTTGTGGGGGGGTTACCAACAAAGGGTCTGCGGGCCCCAGCTCCTCCCTATGGTAAAGCCACGCACTTCCTTGGGGTGGGGGCTGAGAGGTAACCCACTTTGCAGATAGGAAAACTCTCTTATGACCCTTCCCAGGCCCCATATGGGGCAGCCTCCTCCCAGAAGGTTGTAAGAAGAGGCTCTTAGTGGCTTCCTACTAGACTGCCCTCCGAGCTGCTGGGTCCTGGGACCGGCTCCAGCCTCAGGCCAGCCGGCTCCTTTCCACTGCCATGCTGCGGGGCCAGCTCTCCCCAAGTTTTGGAAAGTTTGTGACCTTCATGGAGGACACGTTTGGTTCATTAGGAAAAAGTGAGAGAGGAGAGGGCTCTCCCAGCCCGGCTGCTGGACAGTTAGGATTAGCCCAGACGCGCCTCATCTGGACAGGTAGGTGGCCTGTCCAGGGGCAGCTCTGCCATCCCCAGCCATCTGAGGCCTGAGGGGTCATGAGAAACGAGGCTGCGAAAGCAGCAATGCGGCAGCAGACTGTAGCAAAGGTGCTTCCAGCTGCGGCCCAGGGAAGGAGGCTGCCAGGGACTCAGGAATCTGAGCTGGGGCGTGGAGGAGCCCGGCCCACAGGGACCCCAAATCCCAGGTCTTCATCCTATGCTCAAGGCGAAGGCCTCAAACTCTGGGGAGGGTCACCTGGGAAGCCGGGGCCCGGCCAAGGCCCAGTCCTCTCAGGGTAGGCTGGCATGGGGCAAAAGCAGTCTCCTCCTCCCAGCTGCAGCCAGAGGCCCGAGGCCCTGAATGGGTGTGAGAAGGAAATACGGATTTTAAAGGGCACAGGAATGAGGAGCTTATGTCCCATTCCAGGCAGGCCGGGCCACTTGGTGATGCCTAGGGCCAGGGGGATGGCTCTGTCCCTGCTCCGGCTACACCTCGCCATCTCGACTTGGAACCGCCCCCCTGGAGGGTGAGGGCGTAAGGGTCGGCACTGGGGCCAGGGCTGCTGATTCTAGGCTGTTTTCCTGAATTAAGACAGACTGCACTTTCTCCAGGAAGGGAAATAGATGTCAACAAACTGGTCTCCCAAAGATCAAACTGCTTCCTCCGCTACCCGGGCACCTCGCCTGCCTCCCCCTGCTCGCCCCTCACGCTGGGCTCAGGGGACCTGGGGACGGGTGGAAGTGGGGGTGAGCTGGGACTGAGAGAATGGCTGTCACTCTACACTTTTGATATTATCTGTTGGGGGCCCACAGGGAGTCAGAGGAGCCCTGGGGTGGCTGCCCCACTGCCCGGGCTGCCCAGAGCCCTGTGTCCAAGGCCATTTCCATCCTGGGCCTCTGAAAATCCTTCCACCGGAAATGCCTGGTCAGAGGGACTGGAATTCCCAGTTCCTGTCCTTGAGGGACGGGTCTTGTTGGGCTTGGCATTAACCTGATGTGACATTGCCGTCTCAGCTGGCTGCCGCGTGGCTTGGAGCGTGGCTTAGCACGGATATGCCCTTCCAAAGGAAGTGACTTCGTCCCCTCCTTACGCTGCCCCAGACGCCTGTGTCAGGCACCGCTGGGATAGCTGGTGGGCAGTGGGGAGGCTCCGTGCCCACCCAGCCTGGACTTCTAACAGCCGCCTCTCAGAAAACCTCCTGTTGCCAGGGGCTCCCCAGGCCTGGCAGGGGCACTAGGTGACAGGGGTGGGGGGTCTCTGGGGTGGGTGTCCGCTTCAGGGCTGCCCTGGGCCCACTACACTCTCATATTCCTCTTCTCTCCCCAGGGCAGGGAAGACCCTCACCTGAGCCCCTTGCCAAACGCTCCCTTGGTATTCACAGCCCCACAGGGGATATGGGGGAGCATGGGGAAGAGCCGGCGGGCACTGTGGGCATGGTGGATCCAGGTAGCGGCAAGATTCGAATGAAAGGCTCCCTTGCCCACGTCCTGGCTGGGCTTCTCCCGGGCAGAGCCAGGCCCAGCTCCAGGGAGGGTGGAAGTGGGGAGCATGGTGTGCTGCCCCAGATCTCTACGGGGCTTGTGTTCTAAGGACCCCCCAGACCCATGTTGTAAGCACAGGTGGGGGTCCTGGGTTTCCACCTGACTCTGGGCTGGCTGAGGGACAGGGAACGTGGGGGGGCAGGGGACTGTGGGATCTTCTCTGATTGGCCCTTGGTATGCCCAGGTGTGCCCACCCCAAGCTGGTTGTATTTCCAAAGCAAGAGGAAGTGGAGGTGCAGCTGTGATCTGAGGATGAACAAGGAAGAGAGAGAGATTGGGAGAGACGCATGGAGACGCAGAGGGAGAGACACACAGAGACATGGAGGGAGGTGGAGGGCTGAGGCAGGGCAAGGGGGGACAGGGTGGGAGGTTCTAAGAACCTGGCCCGGGAGCAGCAGCCCAGCCCCAGGGTTCTGCTGACAGCCCTTGCTGTGGGGCTCTGGACAGGTTTCCCTGGAGAGAGGCAGCCCCCTGGAGCTGGCTGCAGGGGCTGGGTGGTGACCTGGGCAGCTGCCCAGAGGCCTTGTCAGCCCGCCCCTGCCCTGGCCTCAGCCCAGCTGTCTGTTGCCTGGCTCCATGACAGCGATGGTGGCCTCATTTCACACCCTCACACTCCGAGAGACGTGGGTCTCACTGAGGAAGCCCTGGCTCTGGAAGGCGAAAGGCCCTCTGAGACCCCGCCCCAGATGGGCAGCTCTGAGCTGCAGGCCCCACTGACCACGCAGTGATGTGCTGGGCACCCCAGCATTGGCCGATGTGCACCCAGACCTGTGGGCCCAGGGCTCAGAGCTCGCTCCCAGCCCATTCTGGCCCTGGGGCCAGGCACCCCAAGGGACTGGCGAATGGCCCTGTTGACCCCACCTTGCAGAGGGGAGGTCTGTGGTGCTGAAACCCACTGAAATGGGGCCACCGGCCCCACTGAGGGGGTCCATCTGGCTGTGGGGGCTCCTCCGTGGGGGTCGACACACATAGGTCCTCTTGTCCAAGGTTGCCGCCCGTCTGCAGGTCCGCGGATTAGCTCCGCAGCCGGTCCCGCTCAGCGTCCTCGCCCTTCCTATGCTGGGGAGAGACGGCGCACTCTGTTTATTTAGACTTTTCCTAAAGCTGACAGCTTGAATCAGGCTAATTTACCTGAAGTATACCAACCGTCCTTGTATTTATTTTACGATATTTCACCGGTGTAACCCAATCTCCGCCGCTCCCTGCTTGTTTATGGCGGCCCAGGAGCACGCATCTGTCTCCCATACCTCACTGCCGGCCGCCGCCCTGGGATTCAAGGACAGCAGAGAGGTTTACAAACAGGGGTTTGGAGCACAGTGGCCTGTGCTGCATGACTGGCCCAGATGACAGCAGACGGGGCTCCCTGGGCCTTCTGGATCTGGGGTATGGTGCTGGCTCTGCAGGTCTGGCCAGCCTAGGCGGAGTGGCTGGAGGGCAGGTTCCACCTGCACAGAGGTCTTGGCCTCACCTGGGTGGGGATGGGGAATAAGAAGGCGCTGGCCCAGCGAGGAGGCCCGCGGTGGCCCTGCGCCACGTTGTACTTGGGTGGCACTGGCTGCTATGTGGCTGGTAGCACTTTCTGCAGGAAGAAAAGACCTTCCCCCAGGGCTACCCACCACCGCAGCACCAGAGCCAGGTTCCAGCTCAGCCTAGGCCGCTCTGCAAGGCCCAGCAGCCCCCAGGGTCACGCCGCTCAGGTGCAAGGCAAGGCTGGAGCTGTGGGGGCAGGTGACACTGCAGGGTAGTGGGGAACCAGAGCCGCACTGAGGGGCATGCCCTCCCTCTGTCCTGGCAGCTCAGATTTGGGGGGCATCCCAAAAGAGCACAGTGCAGTGAGGGGGTTCTTCTTCTGTTAAAAGAAGAAACAGAAAACAACTGCATGTCCAGCTCGGGGACATTTTTACTAACCTTGGTCTGCCCACCCCCAGGGTCCAGGGGCCTGTTGATGGGACATGCAGGCCTTACAGCTCTCAGACACCTGCTGCAACTTGAGATTTGACCCACTCCTCTGCGCATGGCCTGTGCCGGGAGGGGTGGCTGAGACTTCATGCCTGGAGCACATGCTCTCACTGGGGAGCCACCGCGGCCAGGCAAACAAACAGACAATAAGTGGACAAAGGCCTCTGGAGGCCTTCAGAAAACAGTGAAGTGCTGGGGCCCAAGAGGAGGTGACCCACAGGCAGTCAACAGGGCTTCCTGGAGGAGGTGGCCTTTGTGCAGGGACACTGGGGATTAGAAGGAGTCCGAGGCCAAGGAAGGGGCCGGCGCCAGTGGGCAGGGGTGGAGTGATCTCAAGTGTAGGAGGCCGCAGTGGCGGAGCTCGGCGGGCAGAGAAGGGGTGCGAGGCGCTTTTAAAACACAGGGGGCTGAAATAGTCCAGGACTTCTACATCATGAGAGGAAAATACCATCAGGGCCATGGTGGCCGTGTTTTAGGAGGTGGGACTTGGAGGACTTTTCAGGAGCTTTTCAGATTACCTAAAGTGCTCTTGGGATGTGTTCTTTCCCCCCGAGAACTAGAAACGCACACACCCAGAGAGCTGATTGTTCCCCTCGGCCATGGAGCCTGGCGAAGCGGGCACTCAGTCTGGCCGGCCGCTGCCTGGGAGGTGAGGCCCAGCCTGCCCGCCGGGTCCCTGGGGCTCCCTCGGAGATGCTCATGCCCTTGGGGAGAAGGCGGCTTCACAGTGGCTCTCAGATCACAAGAAGCAGGGGTAGTGGCCCTTAGGCTGGCCCAGCCTGTGGCCACAGGGCCACCTTGTAGGGAGAAGCTTGCCTGAGCACCAAGCGGACGTTCCACCTGGGCTCTGCCTTTCACTAACAGGGGCCGGGGAGCAGATGGGAGTCCGGCTGGGCTGGGCAGAGTGGGTGGGTCTGGGACAGTGGGAGGGACTGTGGCCCGGCGTCCACCAGGGCCACCGCTGGCCAGCCTGTCTGCGGCGCTGGCTCCTCTGTGTGAGCTCCCCCGGGCAGGGGCCACGCCACACTGCGCCATACATCTCTGTCAAAACCCCTATGAATAAATTAACCTTTCTAAAGATTAGCGCACTCTAATACCTCGGGGTTTTTAAACAGAACAAATGCTAAAAATATTTTGACAGAGCTCGCCATGTTGCAGGGCAGCTCATCAACAAAGGTCCGAGCCAGCGCTCCTCGGAGGGCAGCTGGCCTGGCACTCGGAGCAGGGGCCGGGACAGTGGATTCGACCCGGACAGTGCTGCACAGCCCAGGAGGAGGCACAGACCATTCCAGGGGGTGGTGTCTGCTCTGTGGAGTGGGGAGCGGGGGTGTTACCCCTGGAATCAGGAGGGGGACATGGCTGTGCCCACGTCAGGGCTTCCGTGGGCACTGGCCTCTGCCTCTGCATCAGTGTGGACGAGGTGGGTGGGGACGTTCAGTCCCTGTTGATTTCCATGAGGCCATCTGACTCTCTGGGGTCAGGTGGGGGCCTCCTCTTATGGACAGGCGTGGAGGAGGCAGCCTGGGGCAGAGCCAGGGCTGGGGTGGGGGCTTGCCCCCAGTGGGAGGAAGAGGTGTTTCAGGCAGGGGCTAGAGGTGTGAAGGCTCAGAGCGAAGGAACGGTGGAGTTGGGGGCTGTGGTGGTGGGGCCCTGTGTCTGAGTGAGGATGTCCGTGAGCATGAAGGCCACGGGGTCCCTTGCAGTGGGAAAGGAGGCTGCAGGGCCACTCCAAGGACGCCTGGTTGCAGGTGGAGGAGCTCAGCTCCCGTCTTGAGCCCAAGGGAGCCACTGAGGGCTGTTGAGAAAGGGGACACATGGCAGAGCTGGGAGAAGGTGCTGGAGGAGCAGAGATGGGGCTGCTGCCGTGGTCCAGGTGGCGCCTGCACTGAAGGCAGCTGGATAAGGGAGAAGGCCCCCAGACACTCTCCTAGGACAGCTGCTCCTCGCTCTGCGAGGCTTTGCTTGGTGCCCAGCTGCTCTCGGTGCCCAGAGCCAGGCAGGTACATGGCGGGTCAGATAGCCGATACCTGGGTGGGATGGAGGGCCAAGGCCACGTGCCCTGGGGCCTGGCCTCGTGTCTGGCCTCAAACCCTTGCTGGGATCTGGGATGACTGATTCCAGGGTCCCAGGCTCCTGGGGTTGCCACAGCTCAGTGGCTGCAATGCTCAGAGGGTCCTGCCCACTGGGCCAGATGCCTGTACCCCCCCCCCAGACTCTCACTACAGGGGAGCAGGCAGCCTGCATCCCCTCCCCCAGGCAGGAACCAGTCTCCCCAGGTCCTCTCCTTGCTACCACGAATGGTACCCAGGACTGGACCATAAGGGCAGCTGGGGGTTCCACCCTCAGAACCCAACAGGGCTTGGCCCCATCCTCATGGCGCTGTGTGCTCAGCACTGTGAGGAGAGCCAGGCTTCTGCCTGGACCCCCGGAGGGGGTGCATGGACCCCTGGGGATGCATGGACCCCCGGAGGGAGCGGGGCTGGGTGAGTGGGGCCAGATCCCCTCCTCCGAGAAGCCTGGCCCTTGCGCTGGGGCTTTGCTGCCCCCCCCCCCATTCCAGCAAACCTGCTCTGTGCAGCTCCTGCGTGTGGGCTCTGGGTGTCCTGTCCTGGGATCATCGCTATGACCCTTTACAGAGGCCTAGCAGGGCCGGTTCCGACCCCAGCCTCCCTACCTGATGCTACTTCTGGCATCGGCCCACCCTGGGCAGCTGGGACTTCTGGACGCTGACTACCCTCCTTCCCACGCCTGGCCAGCTCTTCGGTCTCTACTTAAACGTCTCTTCTTCCAGTAAGGTTCCCTGACCCCACCATGCGTTTGCTTGGGAGGGCTTCTGTTCCTCCACAGGCCCCAGGACCAACCCTGTATTATTGCGGGGGCCCCTTAGAAAAGGTGCTGCTACCCCATCCCTTCATGCCGCAAGTACTGAAATGGCACTCAGCATGGGTTTGGTTTAGTTGCACGGTCTCCCCAGTTTGCCAAACTGAGGATTCTTTTCCCCTAAAAACATGCCCCAAATTGCACTTTATTGACAAGATGAAGTAAAGTCAGGGAATGCGTCTGCAGGCTGTGGCTCCATCTTGGGCATCAGCTCAAGGGAACCCCTTCCAACTGCCTGGGTTTGGCTTTCCTCTGCAGGGTGGGACTGCCCCAGCGGGCACAGCCTGAGTCCCCAGGCTGTCTTCTGTTCTGAGGAGTTGTCCCAGGGCTGCAGTTTCTCTCTTTCCTGGAGGTACCCTGAGGGAACGCTCAAGGTTCCTCCCTCCTAACACGATTATATTGCCGGGATGGCTTTGAGCCCTCTCCTCTTCCAGTTCCACTCCTCTAGGAAGTTCTTTGGGAAGACCTTCCTCCTCTCTGAGTCCCTGGATGAATTCAGATGGGGCTGCTTAGTTCTCTCCTGGGGAGGAGTTGACCCTTTTCTTTTGTCCCTCAGAGGCTGCTCGTGCATGGAAGATTGAGGTGGCCACTCACTACTAGTCCCCCAGTCTCTGCCCACACCAGGACAGGGAACAGCTGGGGGAGAGATGCGAGACTATAATGGTCCATGGGCCGCTGTCAGGCAAAATGATGATGGTGATGGTGGTGGTGGTGAGGACGGTGATGGTGGTCTTGGTAGTGATGATGATGGTAATGAAGATGATGGTGATGATGCTGATGTGGTGATGATAGTGATAGTGATGATGATGGTGATGGTGATGGTGAAGATGATGATGGTGATGGTGAAGATGATGGTGGTGGTGGTAAGGATGGTAATGGTGGTCTTGGTAGTGATGATGATGGTGATGAAGATGATGGTGATTATGATGATGATGATGTGGTGATGATAGTGATAGTGATGATGATGGTGATGGTGATGATGGTGGTGATGGTGATGATGGTGGTGATGGTGATAGTAATGGTGGTGAGAGTGATGGAGATGGTGAAGATGGTGATGATGATGGTGATGATGGTGATGGTGATGATGGTGATGATAGTGACGATAAAGATAATGATGGTGATGGTGAAGATGATGGTGGTGGTGGTAAGGGTGGTAAAGGTGGTCTTGGTAGTGATGATGATGGTGATGAAGATGATGATGGTGATGATGATGATGTGGTGATGATAGTGATGGTGATGGTGATGGTGAAGATGATGATGGTGATGATGGTGGTGATGGTGATAGTACTGGTGGTGAGAGTGATGGTGATGGTTAAGATGGTGATGGTGATGGTGGTGATGATGGTGATGATAGTGATGGTGAAGATGATGATGGTGGTGGTGAAGATGATGGTGGTGGTGGTTGTGGTGATAATGACAATTCCCCTTTGAATGCTCACTGTGTACATCCCTGCTTCTCTCCATTTAATCCCGTAACAATCTACTGGGTAGGGGCTCTCGTAACCCTTTGCCCTAGACAAGGACCCAGAAGCCCAGGAAAGTGCCTCTTTGTACTGCCTGCTCCTGGAAAGTTGCAGCAGAGATAGCTCCAAAGGTGGGGCAGGGATGACGATGGGGCAGAGGGAGGCCTGGAAAAACCCACAAAAGATGAAAATAGAGGCGGATACAACTGATAGGTTTGCTCAGGTCACATGGAGTCAGGACCCAGCAAGCCAGGCAGGTTGGGTTCCAACCCAGCATTGTGGCCCTTGGGGCCTCCCTTAGCCTTCGAGCGCTGTGCTTGGGCTGGAGTGATGTAGGATTTGCAAAAACGTGTCAGGGACGGCACACAGAGATGCTCATTAAGTGCAAACCCTCATTTTGGACAGAGGCAAAACCACATTTCATCCCTAATTACATTTTTAAAAATGTGCCAAATGTTTTCACATGGAAGATGACCCACCCACTTTTCCTGCACCAGGGATCAGGGAGGGTCAGAGGTGACAGTGTGGGGTCTTTGGGGGGGGGAGAAAGAAAACCTAGACCCTGTTCCCGAGCAGCTCGGAGAAGGAGGGATTGGCCAGGGAAGGTTCTTGTAGGAGATGACATTGACGAGAAGGAAGGCGCTTCTCTATTCTCATAGGTAAAATTCAGAGGAGAAAAGGGGGCAGGGATGGATAGCCCCATGGGTCAGTTTTTAGGATGGGGTTCCATGTGCGGTGTGTGAGGGATGCATGCAGAGGAGGGCAGGCTTCAGTTCCCCCGTCCTCTGCCAGCTGGTGTTGGTGTGGAGGTGTCCCTGGCTAGTGTACTCAAGGGGCAGACACAAGAGATGGATGGGGAGGGCCTGGCAGCTCAAAGACCCAGTGGGGTAGGGGACTGTCTATTTCCAGGAAGACCCCTAAGTCTCCCCACCGTCCACGTGTGCTGGTGTCTGGGCACCACTGCTCTTGGGGAGGTCTGGGTGGCAAGTGCAGCTGACCTGGGCCAGATCGCCCCTGGCTGGCCCTATCTGGGGTGGGTCCCAGGGCCAGTGGGGGTGGTCCACCTCTAGCCTTAGAGGCAGGACAGCCTTCCCCGAGCAGCTGGCTCTTGCCTATCCTTGGTTTCCCTGCCCCCACCCTCTGCCTCTCATCACAGGGTAGAAATTGACTTGGGTCCTGGGCCTCCGTGGACGTCTGTGCTCTGGGGTGGGGACCCCTTCTAGGAGGAGCAGCAGGACGGGGGCTCACGGGGGGTCAGGCCAGCATCTCGCATCACCCAGCCCCGCCCGTGACTGACACAGGCACATGGCAATTCTCACAAAAGGTAATTCAACAAGCTTTGGACCGAATCCCGAAATCTGCTCACAAGGACCTCTATTTATAGATCCTTGCTCCTCTCTGGGGTCGGTCAGCCATCCGTACACTTTCAAGAGTTTATAACTCTATTATTAAATTTAAAGTTGGCTTCGTTTTTAATTCAGAGTGAAAACTGCATACCGTGGGGGAATCCCGGGAATGTGTTTCAGGGTGATTGCCAGCTAGCGTCTTTCCAGGGCTCCCTGCCCCGGAGCGGGTGGCGGCTCCAGGAGCCCTGGTGACGGGCTCTTGGAACCCTTGACCACAGGCGTGGCCGCAGCTTTTCTCACACCAGGTGTCTGTCATTCCTGAGCAGCTGGGCAGGTTCATGAGCTGTAATCTGGTAGCTGTAGCTTTCAGGGTTCCCTGGGCCCCGCTCTGTTGGCTTCCTCTTTCTGATTGAACAGAGCCCTCCACCTCCAGTGTTCTTGGGGACTGAGGGGAGCTGACCTCGAGGCTTGGGGGGCATGGGGCAGCCTGTGGACCTCAGATGGTCCTGTCCATTGGACAGTTTCCTAGACCTGCTCCTGCCTCCTTGGTACAGGGCCAGGACACTGGCTCAGTATGCTCAGAGTGAGGAAGGGACTCAGAATAAGACCCAGGGCTCTAGGTGCTCTCCCCCCAGCCCCCACCCCTGGCTCTCCAGATGATGAGCGCATGTCGCATTTGGCCTGGGTTCTGGCCCACATCCTGGTGCCGCCCGTCCTCTCACCTGGAGGATAGCTTTCTGACACTAGCTGGCATGGATGTGGTGGCCAGTGGGAGGAGAATGTGGGTGGAGAAGGCTGGGTGGAGTGGGCGGGACACCCTTGCCTCTTTCGGCGTCCCAGAGCCCTCAGACCCCGAGTGGGCAGAGCCAGAGGCAAAGGGAGCTGGAGGGATGGCCCGGATGGATGCGCGCCGCCTGCCCGGCCGCCGGCCAGTAGGTGGTGTTCCTGGCCTACTTTCCCGCCGCTGCACGGCTCACGGCCGCGCTCCGCAGCCAAGCTGGGCCCATCTGGAAATGTTTGATTTGATAGAGTGTCGCTTTACATTGCAGAAATGAGCGTAAGCGGTTTTTTAACCCACCAAGTGAGAAATGTGATCTGGGTTTTACTGCCGACCCTTTAAATAAAAAACAGATCGCTTATTAAACCATTATCTCTTGCGGATGGGGGCGTCGAGAGTGGACCTGGACCGGACACAGATGGAAAGAGACTTGGCTCCGTCTCCTGGTTCGGGGGGGGGGGGCCCAGAGCATCAATCCCAGGGGACAAGACAGGGGACCCAGCACCCATTGCTGGTCCTATCCACCCCTTTGCCAGCCGCTGCTGGCTGGATTTGCAACTTCCTTGCTGAGGGATATGTGAAGGTCACTGGCCTGGCTGCTGCTCATGGGACCCTGTCAGGGCAGCTGGAGAGAAGTTGCAGTAACTGACCAGGTCCCCAGGGCGGCTGGCATCCCCAAATCCATGGGTTAGTTTGGACCCATGCTTGGGGGCTCCTCCAGGGCTCCTTCCCTTGACCTCAGCTTTGAGCACTGTGGTCCCGTGTGTGGTGACTCTGGGTCGAGGGGCTGTCCCAGCGGGCCGGGCTGAGGCAGGCCAGACACTATCTCTCTGGAAGCAGCAGCTGATGGGCATATGGGTGGCCACTCAGTCCAGAGTCCTGGGCCCACCCGGGGGCTGCAGGTGCCTCATTGTGGGCAGCCTGGGCACCGGCTCTCCCTGCGAGCAGGAGTGGCTCTGCTGGCTCCCAGCATGCCCGGAAGGCAGAGATGGGGCGGTGGAAGGCCATTGCTCCCCACCTCCCTGGGCGTGTCCCGTTGTGAGCTGTTCTGCCTCTTGGATTAGTCGTCAGTTTTGGTTCTTACGGTCGGCTCTTTAAAGCAGGCTCTGATGTCACAGCCCTGTTCCTGTAGCATTTTTGGCAAAGGAGTCCCCAACTGCCCTGTGGCCATGTCCTTGGCAAGTTGAGCAGATGGTTTCCTGGGCGTTTCTCCCCATGCTGCACCCAGTAGTCTGGGTGCCCGTGCCACCGAACAGACCCTCACCCCATCCTCTGGAGCCCCTGAGGTAGCCAGTGTGACTCTGGCTACTTCCCATTGGGGAGGACCCCTAAAAGGATGGGACCCTCTGGGGCCGGGGGTCTGCGGGGTGCGTGGCTCACAGCAATGGCTGCTTGCCGAGAGCACCAGCTGTTATTACCACCCTCATCCTGGCTACTCCACCAACCTTTGTGGGGGTGCAGAGCCCTGACCCGGGGAAGGATTAGAGATGCAGAAGGGACCAGCATCCCTGGTCATCTAACACCTCTTCAGTGGAGGCAGAGCCTGCCCACCCCAGCCTGGCCATTTCACCCACCTGAGCAGGGCAGGCTGTCCCAGGAGGCTGGGGCTGGGGAGCCCAGAATAGCCAGTGCAGGGTCTCAGGAGGTCAGTGAGGGAGGGGCCAGCCGGGCTGGGGAAGGAGGTGGGCAAGGGTGCAGGAGGCCCCAGTCATGGGGGGTGGCATGAGTAATGAGGGACATTCTGGGGCAGCTGTCCTGGGCTGGCATCCACCAGATCAGTGCCCTGGAGAGGTACTTCTCCAGTCCCCAGTTGGGCACTCCAGCATGGCAGGGATGCTCTTGAGGACGCCCCTGAGGCCTGTTGACTCTGTAGCCCTGGGGCTGGCGCATTGCGGCCTATGTCAGGTCCCAATAGCGGTGGCATGGGGGTTACATCCCTCTGGTGCAGAAGAGGAAAGGAAGGGCCAGAGAGCTTGTGGGGCTGCTCCAGGGTCCCACAGCCACAGTGAGAGATCTAAGCTGGGAACCACAGGGTAGGGGCTGGGCAAGGCTCCAGTCCCACCCCACTGCTAGGCTGGGAGGGCAGTGGTTTCTATGCCAGATCCGTCATCCCCTAAGGGAGCAGGAGGAAGAGTCTGTGCCCAGCTCTGACCCCAGAGCCTTCTGTTGAGGTGACCATAAGCTCAGGCCCTCCACTGTCCCCTGGCTGCAGTGGTCTCGGCAGCATCCACCTCCACTGGCCTCGCTGTGCCCTGCTGCCCACTGTGTATCAGCAAGGGCAGATTTATCTCTACTGTCACTGCCAATAGAAATATGGCTCTGCCCTCGTCACTGTGTAGCTACAGTGACCGAGCCAGGACCGGGTGCCTGAGGGATTTATGGGCCCTGCCAGGCCCAGCGCGTTGGGTCCTGACACCTCCACGTGGGCAGTGCGTAGTCGTCCCAGGGGCAGAACTTGCAGGCTGCTCCTGACCTTGAACGGGAGCGCGGTCCAGGCAGGGGTCCTCACGGTGGGTGAGGAGTGTAGTGAGTCAGCCCCCCCCCCCAGGCTGTGCTGTGACCCACTGGACCTTGGGCCATTAGGGTTTGGCACCTAATGGGGATGTGGGGGTGTGGGGGTCTAGCTCAGGATTGACTGGATCTCTAGCTTCCTGGTTGCTGAGGTCTGAGCCACCCCCCTTCCCTCATCCTCTCTCTGACCCAAGTTATTCTTGGGTATGAGTCCGGACTCCCCACCTGCCCTACAGGCTCTGTCCCGGAGCCTGGCTCTCTTACTCTCCTCTGGGTGGCTTCCCTGACCCCGTTCCTGTTCAGAGCCCCCCAAAGCCCTGCCTTGGTGTTGCTGGCCAGCGGTCCCAGGCCACGGCTGTGTCAGCGCCTGGGGCCTTCTGGTCCTTGGCGACTGTGAGTCCTGGGTCCTTGGATGTTCTACTGGCATCACCGTTGATCAACAAGCACGGGTTCCTGGTCTCGAAGCTGGAGCCACTGCAGGCTGAGAGGGGCCACCAAATCCTACCACGGGTCCACCCTAGACAGTCTGCTCTGCTGTTTCATCATCCCCGGTAACCTATATGGGTGGACACTGGCCCAGGTGGGCATGCTGTGTCGGCCATGCTTCGGAATTGCTGCCCCTGGTCCACAGTGTGGCCTCGTCGCGAAAGTTTTTGGGTTTCTCAGTGCACATAATGCAGAAGTGCTCATGTGGGGCTGCACCAATTTAACACAACTAGCGGAATTACCCGCCCCTAGCATGTGCTCCAGAAACACCGGGACCCCTCGGCCTCACTGCTCACAGGCAAGGGGCTGGGTGCTCAGTGGAGGGCCTGAGGGGGCAACAGGAATCACTCAGGGGGGCCTTTCTGTCTACTGCACCCCCTGAGGACTTGGGGGATGACTCAGCTGTGGCCTGGGCACCCAAGCCCTTGCTTCCTCAGTTGTGGCTCCCCACCCATGTGATTAGATTAGATTCCAGTGGGAGAGCCTGTGGGGGCTGAGGGGCCATCTCCACTGACTGGGGAAAGTGTGCTGAGTGGACCAGGGTAGAGGCCGGAGGAGATGGAGCAATGGGCTGTCTGCAGGGTGCAGGCAAGTCAGGGAAAGTGGGCAGGGGCCCAGACAGGACCTGGATGCAGGACACATGCCACTGTGTAGCCCCCAGGCAGCAGGCATAGGGAAGTGGGTGTCACACGGCCTGGGGACTTGGGGGCTCCAGAACAGAGCTGTTACCTCTGTAAGCTGAAGCCAGAAAAGACTCTGGCTGGTGAGCGAGGCTGGGAAGGGAGGCTGGGCAGAGGGAGCTGCCTCCACAAAGGTGTGGGTGAGTGCGGCTTGAATCCCACTGTGGCTCAAGGCTAAGGCAGGGAGCCGCTGGAGGTGGTGCTCCTGGGAGGGGCGGGAGACTGGGCCCAGAAGGTCACAGAGGGAGCCCGCCTTACCCTGCTGATGAGACTCTAAATGAGCCACGGGAAGGTGGGGACTGGGAAATCTGGGCACAAAGCATGTGAGGATTAAACACCTGCTGGACGCACAAGTGAATATGGGACCAGGTGGCCTCTTCTCCACCTGCCTGGGCTCTTGCAGCCAAGTCTCCTGAGCTGGCATTACACTCCTGTGAGCATCATACTGGGTGGGCACCACGCTCATGCACACACACTGGTGTGCACACATGCTGGGCAAACACACACAGGTGCACACACATTGGTACACATACATGCACTGGTACACCCATGCTGGTGCACACACGCTGGCACACACACACTGGGCAAGCACACACTGGTGTACACACAATGGTGCACATGCACACTGGCATGCACACCTGCTGATCACACACACACCAGTGTACACACACTAGAGCACGCACACACCAGCACACACACACACACACACACACACACTCACGCACACATGCACACTGGTGTACACACCCATACTGGGAAAGCACACATTGCAGGCATGAGCACTGCACAGACACAGGAGGACCCCAGCCAGAGGAGCCATGCACTCCCTCACCCCCCCACAGGCATGTCCGGTCCCGTTCCACCCCGCTCTACCTGTCCGGGCTCCAGCCAGTGTGTCTGGTTAAAAGCTGGATCATATTCAGGAAAGATGATTCTAATTAGAATAAGGGATATCAGAATGAGAAGAAATGGCATCCAGAGGGCGGCCCGCGGTTACGGGAGGTTCCGCTCTGAGGATGTGAAGAGAGGAGATGGAGCGATTTCAGTTGTGAGAGCCCTGGGTGGGGCCGCCTGGGAACCATACGGAGGGGCCCTTACAGCTGCTGGTTCAGTGTTTGTGTTTAGAGGGGGTGGGCTCGGGGGATTAGGCCCACCCTGCCTGTATGGGCTCCCGGGCTGGGCAGGGGTCAGGGATCTGGGGCCAGGCAGACCTGGGCCTGAGCCCGCATGGCCCCTGTGGGTGGCCTTGGAAGGGACACCCACTCACTTGGAGCTCCCCTCCCACATCTGGGAAGTGAGGCAGGAAAGCAGGCGGGAGCCACTGAATGCTTAAGGGGTCCTGGGGGACTGGTCACACAGTAGGGTGGCTCTGAGGAGCCTACGAGCCCTCTGGCCAGTGTAAGTGCCCGGGGCCCTCTGGTCATGGGGAAGAAGGGAGCCTCTCAGGCAGAGCCCTGGGGAGGGGGGAATCCCGGCCCCATGGCTGCACAGGGGTGAAGGACTCGCTGGCCATTGCCCGGCTGTGAGCCCCAGAGCCGAGTGAGCCGGGCCCAGCAAGCAGGAGACTGGGACACTCCACAGTTCCGGGATATGCTGGGCCCCAGCTCCCAACTCCAGAGAGTTCTTATTTCTCTGAAACCACACTGCAGCAGACACCTCGAGGGTCACAGGCACCAAGGCCCAGGGGACCAGCCCCTCCCCCATTCTTGTTGCCAGGACGATGTAGGCCAGTGGACAGCATACGGGGCCTGTCCCCTGGACCTGGGAAACCGCCATCCCCTCAAAGTGGTGCCACCTGCCCTCGACCACTCGAGAGAAGGTCAGAATGGTGGTGCTGATGGGGCAGCTGTCGCTCCTCCAGGGGGGAGGGCCACCCAGAAGCCCAGTCTTTCTTCCTGGCCTGGCCCCCAGAGCCACCAATGAACCTCTGTCCCATGAAAGCACTGAATGATGATGTGTCTTCAGTCCTGGCGTGGCCAAGACCTGGAGGACAGAGGGAAGCTAGGACACTCCAAACCCAGGCCAGCTCTCTGGAGGGACCGGCCGAGCTGCTTCTTAGAGTGCCCCTGGGAGTGGCTCCCACGCTCCTTTCTCCCAGAGGGGTCCCAAGTGTCTGGTTGCTTTGTGGGCGCCCCTGGCTCCACCCCACACCGCTGGGGTCAGGGCCACAGGGGAGCTTTCCCCAGTGCGTGTCCCCCTCCTCCCTGGGTCAGCTGCTGGGTGGGGGTAGGGCCTGCCAGGAGTCCTGGGTCTCATTACCCGCAGGATGCCCCCAGCCCTGGAAACTATCGAAAATTTAACCCATCCCTGTACTGCGATGGTATCAGGCCTCCGCAGGGCCGGGCCTCGCTTCCTTCATCTGGTTTGCAGATTTCTCAGCTGTGTGACGGGAGGGCGTCAGGTGGATGAGGTCTGGACATTATTCCCTGCCAACCCCACCTGGCCAGACCCTCTCCTGGCTAGCCCAGGGGGCAGCTGGCAGGGGCACAGGGTCCTCGCCCGAGGGTGCAGTGCCCCTCCTGAACACCCCACGTGGCATGTCCTACATGCCTTAAAGGACAGGGGTTGGAGGCTTGTCCTTGTGTGGCCACTTGTGCTGAAAGCACATGTCCCACTAGTCTGCTGGGCTGGCCTGAGCCCTGGAGCTCAGCTCCTGTCACGCTGGAAGAGGGGGCACTCGGGGTCAGACACGGGTGGGTGGGTGGCGTCCTGTGGCCGGCCCCACGTCCGCCCTGGGCACCTTGATTTACTGTCCCTGCTCCTTGAGCGGCCTCCCCAGTGCGGCTCCGAGCCCCTCCCTGCCCCCGCGCTGCCCCGTGCGGCTGAGCTTGGGAAAATCTATTACGGTGGAGTCATTAATCTGGGGCTGCCGCCTCGGGCGCTTTCTGGCCCCTCTATTTAATGGGCTCTGCTTCCTGAGCTCCGGAGCCTGCTGCTCGCCTCTCTTGATCAGCTTTGTTTAATTATCAAAATATTTGATGCAGAAAATTGACATTAGTTCTGAAGGTTCTGCCCTCCTCCCCCCGCCCGGCTCCTGGTGACATTGAGTGGCTCAGTCACGGAGCCCATCGCCTCAAAATAGCAAGTGGGCTGCTAGCCTGTGCTCGGCCAGGCGGACACGGCCAGCCGCACGGCGTGGAGCTGCTGGGCCCTCCCTGGCACTCGGGATACACTCAGTGAGCCCCACGCCATCCCCCTACTTTCCAAGTGTCCCCGGCCTGGCCACTCCCACAGCCAGGGGCAGCTTTGGAGTTGGCTGATGCTTGGGCATGGCTTCGCTGGACGTCCAGGGACACACATGTCTTTCTGTGCTCTCTGAGTTCTGAAACAGCCTGCCCTGCATGCTAGGGCTGGGGTCCTGCCTGGCTTGGCCCCTGCCGGTGGACAGCTAAGAGGCCCTAGGTTGGCACTGGGCCTGGCTGGGGTACCCTGCCCTCTGGTTGTTGCTGGGACCCCGCTTGGCCCCTTCTGCAGAACCCCTGGGGGCCCTCTTGGTCGGGGACCAGGTGGGTAGGGACAGCAGAGCCCTCTGCTTGAGGGGCAGGAGGGGCCTTCCTGGAGGACAGAGGGAAGCTAGGACATTCCAAACCCAGGCCAGCTCTCTGGAGGGACTGTGTGTTCAGAGCCTGCGGCAGAGGCAGGGGCCAAACATGGGAATGGCCGGGGCTGCTGATCTGCTGGGCCTCGCTGGGGCTCAGGCTGTTCCTTTCCACACACTGAGCTCTAAAATGGATCAGCTCTGAGCCGGGCATGGTGGCACATGCCTGTGATCCCAGTACTTGGGAGGCTGAGATAGGAAGATCGCAGGTTTGAGACCAGCCTCAGCAACTTAGTGAGACTCTCAGCAACCTAGGGAGACCCTGTTTCAAGAACAGAGAATAAAAAGGGACATGGGTATAGCTTGGAGGTAGAATGCCCCTGGGTTTAATCCCTGGTATCCCCTCCCCCCTACCACACACAAAAAGATCAGCTTTGGGTTTGGCCTGGGCAAGGCCAAAGCCGGCCTCCCTGCACATGTTTTCATTTATGGAGTGTAGTGCTGACTTGGGGCTCTGTGTGTGTGCGGGTGCACACATGAGCCCCTTCGGGTAGGTGTGTGATTGTGTTTGTGGGAGACCTTAATGTACGAGTGTACATGTGTGGCCTTGAGTGTGCCCTTGCGTGTGGGCCTGCGTGCTCTATGCCCACTTGTGCCCACCAGGAACTCCCAACCCAGGGTATTTCTCGTCGACCTGCAGTCCCTGCAGCCAGCTTTCCAGGTCTTTGTCCTTCTGTCCATGTGAACTGACCTCTGCTTCCAGAGGTGAGCAGCCTGCAGACGTGGCTTCCTGGTCCAAGTGGCCAAGCTCAGCGCAGGCTCTTGTTGTGGGGGCAGCTGCAGCCACCTCGGGCTTTCGAGCCGGGTGGGTGGACGAGCATGCCCGGGAGGGATATTATTCCAACGTCGCCACCGGCCGCAGCGGCGGGCCTGGAATTCATTTACTGGCTCGTGGTTCCTCGGTCGTGGGTACCCTAGCCAGCATTTGTCCTGGAATCAGCTTATTTTCAGATGTCAGATAATTTTCAAAACAGAAACTAGTTTCAAGGTTGAGAAGGTACCATTACAGAAAACAAATAGCGGTCAAGCGCAGGCTCCTGGCTGCTCACTTGCAATCAATGTCCCTGGTGGAGGGACAGGACAAAGGGAGGTGTCACGCACCCAGGGAGGCAGCGCTCGCTGACGGCTTCATTTTTACCTGTGGGAGAAAGGAAGAGAGGCACGTGGCACTGCCTCCCCAGACATTGGCATTCGGGCCCCTCTCTTGACTGCCCTGGCTGCTCTCTGTCTTTGCTGTGCATCGGGCCAGCAGAGTGCCAGCCCGTGCTGGGAGAGACAATGCCATCTTCACCCTGGTCTGCGCTCGGCCTCAGCTGGGAGGGATCAGCTGCAAGGGATGCCCTCTGTCCCCTGGTGCCGAGGCTGGCGGTGCCCTTTCCTGTTCTGTCTCATCCTGATTTCCTGGACAGAAATCAGCCCATCATACCTCTGCCGAGAGCCCCGGCACCCCCATCTGGATGGGACTGACTGGGCCGCCTTCATACAGGGGACATCTGGGAGGGGTGACAGCAGCTGCCTTCAGTGCGAAGGTGTCCCTGTTTCCTGAGGAGCAGGGTCCTGGGCCCGGGGAACAGGAGAAAGGCCGTTCTACACTGTTCTATGCGAGGCATACAATTTTTGGCCAAAATGTTTCCAAGTCTTTGCGATTTCTGAATGATGGAGGGGGTCTGCCATGTGGTCTGAAATTGGAAGGGGTTTCAGGAGGACTCTGGTGTCAGTAGGAGTCCACAGGGTAAGTGTGACAGGGCCAAATCTTGCCACGTGGTCACTCAGGGAGGCCTGGGGTGGCATCCTGGACAGCCCCTGTGCTGCCGGCACAAACACTACAAATTATACAGCTTAAAATCAGACATTTAGCCGGGCGTGGTGGTGCACACTTGTAATCCCAGTACTTTGAGAGGCGGAGACCGGAGGATCCGGGTTCGTGGCCAGCCTCGGCTCTCTCTCTCTCTCTCTTTCTCTCTCTCTCCCTCCCTCCCTCTCTCTCTCTCTTTCTCTCTCTCTCTCTCTCTCTCTCTACCTAGTGAGGCCCTCCGCAACTTCGTGAGACCCAGTTTCAAAATAAAG
>PVJS01016673.1:0-37179 GCA_004027185.1 Glis glis | reverse complement strand
CCTCTCTCTCTCTCTCTCTCTACCTAGCGAGGCCCTCTGCAACTTCGTGAGACCCGGTTTCAAAATAAAGTATAAAAAAATAGGGCCCGGGGTGTAGCACGGAGGTAGAACGCCCCTGGGTTCAATCCCCGGTACTGCAAAAAAAAAAAATAAATGTTACTATGTGTTTCCCTGAAATGCCTCACATCTTGTTTTATTAGAAAATAGCACTGTTTTATATTTCATTTTTAGTATAACATTTGATACATCATATGATGAGACTTTTTCAACTCTCTTCTTTCTCAATTGTCTTCTAATTGACTTGCGACAAGTGCCTACTATTATTTTTAATATTACAAGTAAACTTGAATGTTAACAGGTATCTGAAGATGGTTCATGCTGTATTTATAAAGATTTCCATTTTTGTATAATACCTATGCACACTATTTATAATTAATAGCATCTTTGGCTTCTAAAGTATTCATTTGAAATTAAGCTTTTTCATTGTTTGAAACACTTGATCAATTCTCTGACTGTAGGAAATCATAATTTCTGATTATATTAATAATATATTTCATTAAATATTCTTTATTATTATTCTAGAGTTGTGTTAAAACAGATATAGTAACCTATATCTCTTTATTTTCTCATTATAGCGATTTAAATTAAGATTCCAATTAAAATTTATATTTGATGCTATGATTAAAAATAGGAAAGAACAGATGGCATACTGCTTACAATTCTGCTTTTACAAAGGAAACGACACGTGCTGAAGGATACTAATTGAACATTTTAACCTGTTTAGATATTAAAAATCGATTGCATTTTACTCTTGTTAGCAGTTTCTGCCAAGAAGAGTATGATTAAATGGAGAAAGTATAAAATTTGTGGATGATTTCTCCATGCATGATTCACCAAAATTATCTACTTACAAAAGGAGTTATTAAATCCCTCAAGATAAAAAATGTGAGCGAAGCAAGACAATTCCCTTAAAAATTAAAAAGACATGTCATAAAAAATCAATAGGTTATGAAAGTGTACCATATGGTTGAACCTAATTTGGTTTATCAGATTTTCAGGTGAACTGTAGGTTAGTTATATTAACACTTACCTAATTAAGTAGTAACCCTCAAAATTAGATACTACCATTCTCATTTTGAAAATGAGAGGAAAACAGCACATAATGTTAGTTTTCCCAGGGTTATGCCCTGGGAAGTTAAAGGCCTGACGAATAGGTACTTGAAGTTAATGAAAAGCCCTCATTTATTTGAAGTCCAAAATCTGCTGAAGGGAGCAAAGCTCTATCACATGAGAAGTAAGTTGCTCATTATTAGTAAGTATTGAACATTCTATTGGCATAAATCGAATATGTGGAATTATTTAATGAACAATTTTGAAGAACTTCTGTGGAATGGACAGTGTGATGAGTGTTGGAAATATAGCAATAAACAAGATGGACAAAAACAAGCCCTCAAATATGAGACCTGGATCAATCAGTGCCAGATTTTGGCCTTGGAGAACATGGGTTAGTTTTCTCACTACAGAGAAAACAGCACATTTTCACATTATGCTTCTTCTTCAGAAGCATCTTGGCAAGTTTTTCTCATTATACAAAACATAAGGTATATCTTTATTCTGATTATAATAACAACACTTGCTTGCTGAGGACATGCTGGGGAAAGAAAACGAACATGACCATTAACATAATTATATCATCTTAACATTTCTAGTTCACATTTTGTCCTCCAAATTAAGATCAATACTTGAATTTGTTTTGCTGTCTTTTTAAATTTTTATATCATATTTTGAATAAGTATACAATTATCAATTACCTACTGTGGAAAAATTTGAAATGCATACATGCACAAACATAGAAAGAATTATTAATTGCAATGTAATCATCCCGAGTTTGCTTCTTGTTAGTATTTTATTTAATTTTTTCCACTAACATTTATATGCTTTAAATTATAGTATTTTAAAATTTGCAAGATAAAATTGATGTCCTTATTTTTTCATTTTAGTTTGTATCATAAGAATTTGGTTATTCACTTCCCTAATTGAGGTTAGTAAAATTTATAAAGCTGTGAGAGAGTCATTTTGTATCTATATCTTGGTCTGTAGTTCTAAATTTCTAAGTAATAGATGTGTTGAACTGATGCATTTTTAAGCTAATGAATCTAAGAGTTTTTAATTGGTAGAGTACACACTATGTAATAGTTTTGAAGAATATTCTTATATTCTCAAAAGTGGTGTCTGAGGAATTTTCAGTCATGTATTCTGTTAATATTACCTGTAAATCTTTTTTAAATTTCACCATATATTGGGCAAAATGGTATCTCTTCCTCATATTAACTTTCACTTATTTATTTGTAGCCTACCTTTCCTCAAATCTTAAGTACCCATTTGAATACTTTGCTAGTACAATTCTTTATGTCTTTCACAGACCCAGGGCTCTGCCAGGAGCAGAGCCCTGGGTCTTTGACAATGGAAACCTCTGGCCTTGGGGCTAGTGGTGCAGGGGATGGGAGCAGAGGAAAATTGACTGACTGGCCCTATGTAGAATCAGGTTGACAGAATAGGTAGGACACAGACTCAGTGTGGGTTCAAATTCTGTGACATTGGCTTTCTGTGCATCAGTTTTCTCACAGGACCGTCCAATTATCTTACAGTCCTGTACCACATAATGACATTTTGGTCAATGATAGATGGCATATATAATGGTGGTCTCTTAAGATTATCTTACCTAGTGACATCAGAGCCATCTCAGTCAGTGTAAATAAATTCTATGATGTAAGTGATAATGAAATTACTTAATGACACCTTTTTTTTCAAAATGTATCCCTGTCATCAAGCAATGTATGAGTATATTTTTCAGCTCCAAATTTTATTCCTTTTCATATTGTTGTTTACTAATATTGTCTATTTTTTGAGACATCGTTCTCCTGGTTTCCTTTAGTTCTTTGCCCATGGTGTCCTTTGGCTTTTTAGGCACCATTCAGGTCATTAGGGGCTGACAGTCTGTTCAGTGCTGCTATAATAGAATGTCACAGACAGGGTAACTTATGATGAACAGAAATTTATTTGACTCGTGGTTCTGGAGGCTGGGAAGTCCAAACACAAGGGACCACATTGGAGAAGGCCTTCTTGCCTTATCATAACTTGACAGAAGGCATCACATGTGTGAGAGAGCACACCAGAGAGGGCCACACTTGCTTTTATCATAAACACTCTCATGATAATGACAGTGAAACAACTCTAGCTATGGAGACAAGAATCCATTCACGAGTCTCTCCCTTCATGACCCAATCACCTCTTAAATGTTGCACCTCTCAACACTGTTGCTTTGGGGATGAAGTTTCAGACACATAAATTTGGAGGACACATTTAAATCAAAGCAGGGGGTCATTTAAAGATTGTTTTGAAGCCGGGCGTGGTGGCGCACGCTTGTAATCCCAGTACTTTGGGAGGCAGAGACCGGAGGATCCTGGTTCACGGCCAGCCTCAGCTCTCTCTCTCTCTCTCTCTCTCTCTCTCTCTCTCTCTACCTAGTGAGGCCCTCCACAACTTTGTGAGACCCAGTTTCAAAATAAAGTATAAAAAAATAGGGCCGTGGGTGTAGCGCGGAGGTAGAACGCCCCTGGGTTCAATCCCCGGTACCGCAAAAAAAAAAAGAAAAAAAAAAGATTGTTTTGAGGAAAAAACAGACGATACATGTGAAGCACTTTGATGCCTGGCTTTTCCATAAGAATTCCTCAGTACTTGTCAGTTTACTGTTATGAAAAACCAGCCCTGACTCAGCCTTAGATGTGGCAGTATAACCACAGTTATGTTCCCACAATCTCTAAGAAAGACTTCCTGCTAAAACCCATAGCTCCCCCGACTTGCCTCTTGCTGAGATTAAAAACTACCTCTTAGACCAGCAGCACCAAGGAAGCCCAGAGATTGACATGTTCTCTGACTAACACAGCTGAGATAAATCTATATATGCATATCATCTGGCTTTTGTTTCTATAAATTGTAACCCTTCTTTAGGATAGTGGAGAAGCAATTCTAGCTGCTTCTCCCCAGTTTGATCAAGATGCATAAAATTTATTTTTTCTTTTAACGTCATACTTTCATTTCTCTTCTTTCCTGTCCTGTCCTGTTCTTGTACTGGGGATTGAATCCAGGGGTGCTTTAACACTGAGCTACATCCCCAGCCCTTTTATTTTTTATTTTGAGACAGAGTCTTGAGAAGTTGCACAGGCTGCTTGAACTGGCCATCCTCCTGCCTCAGTCTCCAGAATGGTTGGGATTACAGGTATGCACCACTGTGCTCTGCTCCTTTACCTTTGCTTATGGATGTGGCTGAATTTAACCAGCCAGGACCCAGGCAGGTTCCCTGAGCTTGGCTGCTGTTAACACTAATCACATAACATTCCTGACAACCAGGCCATCATTGTTATGTGTTTAGGTAAATCTTAATTAAGATGTTCTGGTTTATATATATATATATATATATATATATATATATCCTTCACTAATAGTATGTAAGGTGATCAACAGCATAGAAAACCCATAGCATAGACAATGAAAAGTTGTTCTCATGTTGGTGAGGCAAGACTAGCCTTTTGATAAGACCATGATAAAGGATGTTGATACTGGTTACAATATGAAAGACTTAGATCAACAAAAGCCCAGAAATACTCAAAAAAGTCATAAATCATTAGAGAAGAGAATCCTTCCTCAATAAATTCTTCAAGATACTTGTTCACTATATTTGACCAGAAAAAGAAAAATAAAAAGAAATATTTAAAGCAATTTAAATTCTGATCCTGTCATAATGTATTTAAATTTCATAATATCAAAGTTATGTGCTAAAAACTTTTAGAAACTATTGGAAAATTAAAGTAGATTTTTCTCAAAACTTTCAGGTGAGAAGTATTTTCTACCATTTAAAGTTATAAAAATTAAATATATTTTTGAGTTCTTTATATATTCTAGATTTTAGGTCTCTATCAGAGGAGTAGTAGCTGGCAAAGATTTCCTCTCATTCTGTAGGCTATGTCTTCAGACTATTGATTGTTTCCTTTGCTGTACAGAAGCTTTCTAATCATCTCATTTATTGATTTTTGGTTTTATTTCCTGATCTTTGGGAGTCTTGATGTAGAAGTCTCTACCAGTGCCTATACGTCAGAGAGTTGGTCCTATGTTTTTTTTCTAGTAATCACAAGGTTTATGATTTAATTTGTAGGTCTTCCATTCATTTTGAGTTGATTTTTGTGTAGGTGGAGAGATAAGGGTTTATTTTCATTCTTTTACTTATGGATATCTAGTTTTCTTAATACCATTTGTTGAAATTCTGTCTTTTCTCCAGCTTATGTTTTTGACATCTTTGTAAAAAAGCAACTGTTTATAACTGTGTGAGGATTTATCTCTGTATCGTGTATTCTATTTCATTAGTCTGTGTGCCTGTTTTTATGCCATGCTGTTTTTGTTACTGTATCTCTGTCGTAGAATTTGAAATCAGGTATTGTGATGCTTCTAGTATGGTTCTTATTGCTTGGAAATGTTTTGGCTATTCTGGGTCTTTAATTTTCCTTATGAATTTTAGGACCATTCTTTCTAGCTCTGTGAAAGATGATATTTTGATAGGGATTGCATTGAATTTGTAGATCACTTTTGGTAGTATGGCCATTTTGACAATATTTATTCTGTCTATTCAAGAGCATGGGAGTTCTTTCTATCTTCTAAGGTTTTCTTAAATTTCTTTCTTCAGTTTCCTATAATTTTAATTGTAGAGATCTTTTACCTCCTTGGTTAAATTTATTTCTAAGCATTTCTTTTCTTTTTGAGGCTATTGTGAATGAAATTGATTTCTGGAGTTCTTTTTCAGTAGATTCGTAGTTGGTGTATAGAAAAAGCTATAAATTTTTGTAAGTTAATTTTTATCTGGTTTCTTTGCTGAATTTATCACCTCTAGAAGTCTTCTGGTTGAGTTTTTTGGGTCTTCTAATTATAGGATCATGTCATATGCAAACAGAGTTAATTTTACTTCTTCTTTCCTTACTTGTATTCCTTTAATTTCCTTCTGTTGCCTAATTGGTCTGGCTAAAATTTCAGGTTCTGTATTAAATAGGAGTGGTCACAGTGAGCAACCTTGTCTTGTTCCCGATTTTAGAGGAAGTGAACTTAACAACAGCAGCAAAAACAAAAACAAAAAACAAGACAAACCCAAATAACCCAAGCAAAAAAAAAAATAGACATTTGAACTGAACAGACACTTCTCAAAGGAGGAAATACAAATGGCCAACAAATACATGAAAAAAAATCCACATAATTAGCAATCAGGGAAATGGAAATCAAAACTCCCCTGAAATTCCATCTACCTCCAGTTAGAATTGTCGTCATCAAGAATATAAATAATAATAAATGCTTATACACTATTGGAGGGATTGTAACTTAGTAGGAATGGAACCACCATATGACCCATCTGTACCACTCCTCAGTATCTTTCCAAAAGAATTAAAGTCAGAATACTACAGTGAAACATGCATATTTATGTTTATAGCAGTAAAATTCACAATAGCCAACTTATGGAATCAACCTAGGTGTCCATCAACAGATGAATGAATAAATCAAAAGTGGTATATGCACACAATGGAATACTACCCAGCTATAAAGAACAAATTTATGCAATTTGCAGAAAAATGGATGGAACTATAGAATATTATGCTAAGTGAGATTAGCCCGTCTCAGAAAGCTAACAGTTGTATGTTTTCTCTCATATGTGGAAGCTAGAGAGAAATTAGATAACAAGAGGGACTTCATCTAAAGGAGGAAAGACTTCGGTGAAGCAATGGAGGTAATTTAGGGGAGAGAGGTGGGGAGGGAAAAAAGGAAGATTGAGGAAAGAAACAGTTCAAAAAATTTCATGTTTGTACATGAAGGTATCACTACCAATATCACACATATGGGGAAGGAGAGGAAGGGAGGAAGGGTGGGGTAGAGAGGAAAACACATCAAATGTGTGCATATATGTTTGTATCACTTTAAATCTCACTATAATTATAATTGCAGTGTACCAATAAAAGTATAAAAAGTAACTGTATTTTACACAGTTTATATTTAGACACATTAAAAAGCTTAATGCCTAAAAACAATTGCCACAAATATGTCACATGATGCAAAATTTTATAGAAATAAATAAAACATTTGTTTTCACCTGACAATTGTCAAAAAGAACAAATTCTACAGGGGAAAGAGAGAAGAAAACTAAGAAGGTGAATCAGCATGTAGATATTGTGTTCTGCACGTGGGCAAAATACCTTAACTTCACAACAAACTGAACTGGAAATGTTTCCGTGTAATTGGTGAAAAGACTGAGACTATGAGAGTATCAGTAACTTTTCCAAGATCTATAGTTAGGCAATAATAGAGAAGCCACTGTCCTTTCCTACACACATTTGGGGACAAATTCAATCTCACTTAAAAATATCATTAAAGTGAAATAGAAGAATAATGTGATATTTTTATTTATCAGTGTAAATTTATTTTCAAATAAAAATATCAACTCTTGTCCAAGTATTATCATGCCAATTGTTAAGAAAGGAAAACAAATATAAATCAACTGACATATACTTTATTGAGTTGTTTTGTATTATTAATAATTATAGAGATGGCAACATGAAAATTGATATAATAATTAGGTATAAAATATTTAGAATTCATCCTGTAACTTCATCTAGCATTAGAAAGAATAATAATTTTTAAAAAGATTCTAAAATACATCATGTGCTAATTATACTTCTTTGTTCATTTCTGTTTTCCCGATTTTCTCTATCATATACTTGTTTCTTATATAGAAAACTCTAAAGATCAATTTAAATATAAAAAATGACATGAATCTGTTAGGTTAAAAATCTGTTAGTATTTACTTTCTTTTATCTCTTTCTTAGCAAGGCAACATGCTTTCCTTTCCAACTTAAAGTGTCTCATGACCTCCTGGGTTACTCTTGTAATCTTTGGCAGTGGGAAATGGGAACAGTGATTCATATTTACACAGGAGAATTGGGAGCAAGGCGGTGACAGACACTGCTTTGCAGAAGATACTGAGCTGCAATTCCGTGTGATTTTTAAGCTGTATAAATCTTGACAATACAAAATTCTTTCATATGTGCATAATACAGGAGTGTTTTCATCTCTAGTGTTGTTATATTGCCAGTTGCCATCTTTTGTAGATGCTGTTTTGTGATAATAATATATTTGTCTTCAACAATGAATATGTTTTTCTAGAGTCACACTTGACAATTGAACTTTGATTGTCCAAGTTTATTACACAAAGGTGAAATTTGTTGCTCAGAAAAAGCTAGTTTGATATAAAGCAAAAAATTTAAATTCATCTTTTGTAACAAAAGATCTAGCTTATAATTTAATTTCTTACTAAATATGTGAAAATAAGTAAGAATTCAAATAAAATTGCTATTATTTCTTAAAAATAGATTCAAATAGTACATTAATATTTTTAAAAATGTGGCAATTAAAACGACCTATCCACCAAAAAAGTGACAACTCATACATAGTTTTTTTTTTTTTTTTTGCTGTACCGGGGATTGAACCCAGGGGCATTCTACTTCCACGCTACACCCCTGGCCCTATATTTTTATACTTTATTTTGAAACGTGGTCTCAAGAAGTTGCGGAGGGCCTCACTAAGTAGGGAGAGAGAGAGAGAGAGAGAGAGAGAGCGAGAGAGAGAGAGAGAGAGAGAGCTGAGGCTGGCCGCGAACCCGGAGGATTACAAGCGTGAGCTACCATGCCCGGCATACATAGTTTTTGATAGTGCCATCACCCATCGTTTTTCAGCTAATAGTTGTAATTCTAAAAGAGGCTAGAGAGTTAAAATTATTGGTTGTATATAAACTGCCACTTTAAAGAAACTTAGTTTTTAAATGTGTTCTCTGTAACTTGTAATATGTCAAGGAGTACTTCCTCAGTAGTGGAAATTTCTTGTTTCTGAGTAGAGGAAGAAATTGAGGCATTCATGGACTACCATAGCAATTCTATTTTATGACAGTGAATAGAATTCTTTGTATTAAGTATCTATTGCTGTTTAACAAATTATGACAAATTTAGTAGTTTCAAACACCAAACATGTTGTATCAGTTTCTGAGGTCAGGAATCCTGGCACAGATCACCTGGATCCTATGCTTCATGTTCTCACAGGCTGCAGTCAAGGGCCAGAGCTGTGGTCTAATCTGAGCTTCAGCTAGAGCAGAATCTGCTTCAGTGTTCACATGGTTGTTGACAGCATCAGGTTCCTTGGGAAATGTTGACTTAGAGGCCTCAGATTCCATCCTTGCTATCCAGTGAGACTCCATATTCCAGTTTATTTCATCAAACTCTGCAAGGGAGTGATGCAATAAAGAGTCTGCTAGCAACACAGCACTACAGTCTTGTGTGATGCAATTGTGGAATTACTATTCTATAATATTTGCCATGTTCTATTGGTTTTAAGAGGGTCACAGGATGTGCCATTCTCCAGGGTATGGAATTACACAAGGCACACATATCAGAAGTTGGGAGAATTGGAGATCATTTTAGGTTCTGTCTGCCATATTTTTTTCAAATTTTTAAAAAATTCATATTGGCAGTTTATTCACAAGAAAGCATTAGCAACTCATTTTACTATTAAAGTGTATATGACAGTGTTTTCCCCATTGAATGTAGATACTAGCATTACAGTTTCACATTATACATGCACACAGCACTTGGTGGGTGTTCCCCAGACTCCCACCCCACTCCCCCCTTTTTCATACAGGTATTGAGATTGACATTGGTATTCCAATATATATGTACATAATGTCAATGGAAGTGATTCCTTCATTGATTCTCCCTCTCCTCGTATCCCATCCTCTCCTAGACCACCTTCCTGACTTCACTGAAGTTTCTCCTCCAGTATCTGAATTCCCTCTGGTATCCCTCTGGTATCTTTAGCTTCTGCATATGAGAGAAAATTTACGACCTTTACTTTCTGTGACTGGCTAATCTCGCTTAATAATGTTCCCCAGGTCCATCCATTTTCTTGCAATTGACATAATTTTGTTCTTCTTGATTGCTGAGTAGAATTTCATTGTATGCATATCCCATAATTTTGTAATCCATTCATGTGTTTATGGACACCTAGGTTGGTTCCATAATTTGGCTATTGTGAATTGTGCTGTTATAAACATGGATATGCATATATTACTATAATATTCTGAGTTCAGTTCTTTTGGAAAGATACTCAGGAGTGGGATAGCCAGATCATATGATGGATCCATTCCCAATTTTCTGAGAAATCCCATGCTGATTTCCATAGTTTATAACATAAGGAAAAATCCAGGGATAATAAGCAACATATTCATGTTATTGTATGAATGAAAAACACATGAATAATTGATTTTTTGCTGTTTTGTGGTATCAGCTAATGTTTTCAATTGTAAGTGTGGCATTTTAATAAATTAAAGCAACAATGGTGCATTGAAATTTTGAAGGTATATTATAGGAAAGTTTTTTAAAAAATATAAGACTTCTCATTTTTCACATAAATACCATGAATAAGGAAATTGAAACTTAGGTTTAAAAAATTGACCAAGGTAAAAAAATGAAAATACCATATTTCACCCAATTAACATGAGCCATTATCTTTTTTTGGGGGGGACAACACTTTCCTGGGGCATTTTTAATGAGGTCTAACACGCATCCAGGAACACACATGAATCTACAGTATGCTACAATTTGTAGATACGTACACACCCACATCATGACCCATATCAAGGTTTAGGACATTGTTGTTTTTTTATAGTACTGTGATACAGTACTATCTTCTGTCTTGGAATTGTTTAGTTATTGAAGGATCTCTTTTTGTACCAATCATATAAATGTTCATGTATTTATGCTTTACATATGTTAAAGAAAACATAAGTGAAAAGAATTACATAAGATAGTCCTCAAATCTCTTCCTATTTGGAGTCTTACTTTTGAATCAACCTTTTGGTGTCTTTGTGGTCCTCTCCAGATCTCTAACAGTGTAACAGCAAAGAGTTCATGGACAACATTTCTTAATGAATCCCTAAAAGGATTCAGAACTTTTTATCTTGGATTCTAAAGTTGGCTTTGCAATTATGTAGGGCTGGATGGCACCTCCTTCTCTAAGATAGTTACTAAACAAATCAAGTCACTACTAATCCCACCTCTTCCTTATAACCACTTGTTCCTAGGGATAAAATGTATTCTACTATTGTATTCAAGTTACTATGCAAGACATTAACACCCAGTCTACTCATTTTGATTCTATGACTGTGGTTGCTTGCTCATGGAGAGGCAATGATAACTCTGGCATGGCTGCCAAGCAGCAGTTCTTGGATGTTTCTTGTGTTCAAGACTTGTAAAATGTGGCGGGCGGGGGGGAATGTGCATGATAGAATCTGTGAAGTACAATAACTATTAGACCTACAATTTAAACTTAGATCCATATTATTACAAATCCTATCATTTTCCCTCCATCCAATAACTCTTTAAGAAATGGCAATCTATGTAATTAAAGGCTGCTTGATTTTAGTGTGAGGTACCTTATAGATATGTTTAACTAGTTTTCCTCTATGACAGTAAAAGCCACTATCAATTTGATGTTTCTTAGATCTTGTAAACCATCAAAGGAAAATGTTCTTTCTCAAGACAAATTTGAAGTTATACTTGAAGCTTATATTTTGGAGACTATAAAAGTGTTCTGAACTCAGTATTTTATTACACCCCAAAGTGGTTTTGATTGTGGATTTCTGTCAAGGTATGGGAAATAATAAAAACAAACAAAAGATACAAAACTTCTCTTTGTAAAAAAGATCAGTTCACAATATTAAAACTATGAGTTTTTAATACTTTTTCTAAATCTTACTTTCAAAATTTAAAAATGTCCCACTCATTATTCTGTAGTTTGTTCATAGATTATAAGTAATTAATTGCTATTATAAAAGATTTTTATAGTTACTATAGCAAGCTGATATGCTATCATAATTTAATTAATCCTTAAAGTATTTTAATATTTACATGACATTTACTATAAAATAAATTTAAGCACTTGTTTTATCTTAGAATAAAGTTTAGGTAATGCAAGAAATGTGAAATTTTAAGAATAAAATATTTAATTTAAACAGACAAAAGACAAAAATAATTAAAAATTTTGTAAAAAATCATGGAGAAAGAATATCAACTTAACTATACCAATAATTCAAGTCCCAAAGGCTTTATGGTGAAATAAATGGGTGTAAATATAAGCTCTATTTTTGTATTTATTTATTTATCTATCTATTTATTTATTTATACTGAGTGTTGAACCCAGGAGCATTCTACTTCCAAGCTATACCTCCAGCATACTTTGTATTTTTGTTTTTTATGAAACAGGATTTAGCTAGGTTGCTGACAGTCCCACTAAGTTTTGAGGTTGGTCTCAAACCTGCAATCCTCCTGTCTCAGCTTCCCAAGCACTGAGATTACAGGTGTGTGCCACCATATCCAGTTTAAATATAAGCTCAATTTTAAATGAATACTCTAGAGTGAAATTAGGAACATTGGAAGAGAATCATCTATTCCAGATAAATATATTTAAAACATTTATTTTTGCAGTATTGGGGATTGAACCCAGGGGCATGCTACCTCTGAGCTACACCCCCAGTCCTATTTTTTATTCTTTATTTTGAAACAAGGTCTCACTAAGTTGTGGAAGGCCTTACTAAGTAGCTGAGACTAGCCACGAACCCGGATCCTCTTGTCTCAGCCTCCCAAGTACTGGGATTACAAGCGTGTGCCACCATGCCCGGCTTATTTAAAACATTTTTAAAAACAGGCTCAGGTGGTTATAATTATTTTGAATTAGGCCAATAGCACGTGTGTGTGTGTGTGTGTGTGTGTGTGCACGCGCGTGTGTGGTACTGGGGATTGAACTCAAGGGCATTTTACTTTTGAGCTACACCCCTAGCCCTTTATTTGTTATTATTATTGATTTTTAGTTTTGAAACAGTCTTGCTAAGTTGCTGAGGTTCTTGCTAAGTTGATGATAACTATGATCCTCATATCTCAGCCTCCCAAGTACTGTAATGATAGGTGTGCACCACTGCGCCTAGCCAGTTAAGATTTTTTACTATGACAACTGAAATTACTCTTTTAGGTAGAAATTCAGTGTTAAACAAGATTAAATTTAGTCTCAACCCGTATTAAAAAAGGGTTTCTTAATACTATGTTTTGTCTTTTATTTGTATAAACATATTTGCTTGGTCCCTCATTTCTCTCTCCTCCCCCTGCTTCCCTCCTCATGTTAAGGTGTATGAGATGGAATACAGCACACTTCTAGCTTGAGGAAAGAGGCCAGGAGCAGCAAGCAGCAACCTGGCCTCAGACTGTGTGGATTGCACATACTGATTTCCATGCATCTCCTGGGTGGAGTTTCTTGTCCTTCTGGCCATGCCTGGTGCTGAAGTTGCTAACCTGAGTTTCTCTTGGTCCATGACTAACCTTTGAGTATGTGTTGGCTAAACAGGTCTCATCTCAACTCCCACAGATGGCAGACACTGAGATACTGTGTGTCTTCTGTTCTGTGATGACTTCTGCTAAGGAACCACCTTCTTCTTCTTCTTCCCATACCTATATAATAAGCTTTAGAATTATCATTTTATAGGTGAGGAAAATCTCTTCTTTACCTAAAGCATTGTCTTATATCTGGGTCGTTATTTTAAAACTGGCTTTGTACTATTTAAAAAAAAATACCACCCACTTAGCCATGAGACAACTTTATTGACACTATATCCTCATGAAATTTATGTTCCATGGCTCCCCTTTTACCTGCAAATTAACCAGTCACTGAGGTTCCTTGACCCAGGCAGAGTCTTAAATCAATTCCACTAAATTATTTGACCTTTTCTCTAGTGGTGAAATAAATAGCAGTATATCTACCACTGCTGCCAAAGGCATCTTGGTACATCAGTGTTTTGTGATAGCAGTTTTGGGAAAAAAAATGCCAAGTCAATTGGAGACACTCAGATATTAAAATATAGCAGTCTTACTGCATAGGCAGCTGAAGTTTCTTGTCTGTTAAATTACTGAGTCTGTTTTGATCCAGGATGCTGTACTTCTTTCCGAAATAAAGAAGTCTATACTATTGATTAAGACTTAGAGCTTCTAACTTCAGTTAATTTTGATATCTGCAAATAGTGTTAATCTCATTTGTTGTTCTTGGTGGACCTTTTACACACTTATTTGTACTATTTTAGTTGTATTTAGCACCCCGAATTAACTGTTTATATTTCCTTCTTTCTTTTACTTCCAAACATATCTAATATTAATAACTTAAGAAGTATATAATTTTTTATATTTATATTTTGTTATCTTGATATACTAGTTTGTAGATTTGGCTTCATTATTTAACTACAAGAGATTATATTATGATTTTGAGATTATTATATTTGGGGCACAATTGTGCAATAGCAAAATATTATACAAAGTCTCGGTCACATACCATATGTTTTATATCAAAATCAATGTAGTTTATATTTAAAGGATCTACTCAAATAGAGTCAAATTTAGAGTCTCATTGAAAGAGGATATGTCACCATTGATTTCTGCCCATTATATTTGGTTATGCTACAGACAATTTTGAAATCTGACAAGAACAAGTCCCGGTACTGTAAAATAAGAGGTCTCAAAAATGCCAAGGAAAGATAGTGTTTTATAATTTTTGAAAGTGAATCTTGTATTCCACAATTGTTATGCCAGAGGTAATTTTCTATGAAAATAGGCCTATCTGTATACTTCTCTGTATACCTCAGACATCTACTTCATGAACTGTAAATATACTATAAGGTATAGACATATTTTAATAGTCAAGGAAAAGTCAACAGCTTATATAGAGTTGTTTTAAATGTTATTTTATGTGTTACTCAGCTTTATGACACAATGCCTGAGAAAAACTACTTAAAAGAGGAAATATTTATTCTGGCCCACGGTTTCAGAGGTCTTGGCACATGGTCATCTAGCTCTATTGCTTTGGATCAGATAAGGCAGAACATTACTGTGGAAGGTTATGGAGGAGGAGAGCTGCTCACCTCATGGTGTCTGCTGGATAGTAGAGAGAGGAAGAGAGAGACAGACAAAGACAGAGACAGAGACTAGAGATAAGATATAGTCCCCAAAGACATGCCTCCAAGGACCAATTCTCTTTAAGTAGGTCCCAACTTTTACTGTTGCCACCACCCCCCAGTAGTCTGTTCAGCTATGGATGCATCAGTGGATTAATCCATTGATTAGGTTGGAGTCCTCTCGATCCAATCACTTCCCAGAAACTCCACCTCTGAACATCATTGCACTGGGAACCAAGCCTTTAATACGTCAGCCTTTGGGGAACATTCTAGATCAAAACCATAACATATTATAAACCTTTAGAATACATATATATATATAAAATTATATGTAATTTTAAATATACATATATAATTATATATAATAAAATACATATGTATATAATTATACATATATACATAATTCTATAATATATATTACATATACATTTATACTTTTAATTATATAATGGATAGATTTTGGTATGGTGACCTTTTCAGTTAGCAGGTAATAAACAGAATAATACTGTTTGTATTTTAAATGAATCTTTTTTTAAAGCTGCTGTTTATTTATTTATTTAGTTAGTTAGTTATTATTTTGTGGTACTGGCCGTTGGACCCAGGGACATTCTACCTCTAAGCTACACCCCCAGCCCTATTTTATTTTTTATTTTCAAACAGGGTTTCACTAAGTTGTGGAGGGCCTCACTAAATTGCTGAGGCTGGTTGTGAATCAGCGATCCTCTTATCTCAGCCTCCCAAGTACTGGGATTACAAGTGTGCACCACCTCTCCCAGATTAAATGAATCTTACAATATCAACACTGTTCTATGTCTTTGTCACTGAAGAAAAAGGTAAACTTTTCAAGTAGGAGCTTTGTTGTTTCTTTTTTATTACTCAAAATTAAAAGAAAGGTAACAATAAGAATCCAGCACATCTTCATTTTATGAACTATATGTAACACAGTGTGCTAACTGGGAGAATACAGAAAAAAGTAGAATACTGAAGAGAAATCAATTAAGATGATATGCACATGTAAAGAATGAAATTACTAAAATCAGGGAAAATGGAGGAACAAATAGGGATGGCTTCAGAAAAGATGTGGTATGTGACCTGAACCTAGGAAAAGAATTTTTAAAATAAGTAAATACAGTTCCACAGGTAGCTATGAGAAGATGAGCTAGAAAGGTTAGATGAAGGAAACATTCCTTTTTATTTCCTCAGATTACATTTGTTATTACTTCTGAAACAAAATGAAAGCTATTAATCAGTAAGATTCTGTTGCCTCCCAGCATTATCTTATAGACAACTGCATCTTAAGGTAGGTAGCAGTACCACTCAATACAACCAGAAAAAAGAAACCAGGACTTTGAAGCACATTGTGCAGAAAAATAAAACCCCATGAAAACACATTATTACTTGGTAATTAATCCAATTTATTTCCCATAATTTAAAATCATCCAATGAATTAGAATGCCTAAGAAGTAATTAAGTATGAAAAATTTTTCTGTTGACACAGAAAAACTAAATGGAAAATTTTTCTTAATACTCTATCTAGCTATAGTTTTTATTACTTTCAAAAATACATTAACTACACATTTAATTTGCATTTATTTTGTCCTTTGGGGAGTTTCACAAGTTTTAAATTTTTTTCTAGCATGCTTTACATGTTTATTGTTTAGGAATAATTTATACATGAGTTGCATAATGTATAATTCTGTCATATATATAGTTATAAATTTAGTTGACTCATTTATATATATGTAAAATTAAGAGTGCTATATCTGCTTTATGGCATTATAATGAAACTCATTAATAACTACTCTAGGAACAAGTTATTAGAGTAAGAAATTATTTCTTGAGCAAAGAAATCTAGTAGAAAATGAAAGATAAAATACTATTTGTTCATACTAATAAGGGAATGCCAAATGTAAACATATAACAAATTATAAAAGTATATATTTGAATAACTTATCCACAATGTATCCCAAATACTGAATAAAGTCTTTAGCTGAAAATTCCTAGATAATTTACAGCATTGTTCCTGAAAATTTGAAAATATTTATATAGGTCTGTAAATTTGAAACTCTTGGTACCTATAACTTATTTTTATTCATCTGTTTCTATCATTTTTGGCCTGGAACAATCCCCTCAGATTGATCAAATTTATATTATTCCCAAATGTGCAGATGAATTATGAATCTAAGTCTACATTTTGCAAGTGATTCAATGGCATAGAATGTGCTATCATTTACAGTTAAGCAAATGTGCAAAAATGTATGTTTATAATAAATACTGTTATATTTACAAAACCTTGAAAAGGTAATACTCATGAGTCATTGACATTCTCTTCCTCATTTATGTATAGTTTCTTTTTTTTTCTTTTTTTTGTGGTACCGGGGATTGAACCCAGGGGCATTCTACCTCCACGCCTCTACCTCCTCCCCGGCCCTATTTTTTATACTTTATTTTGAAACCGGGTCTCACGAAGTTGCAGAGGGCCTCACTAAGTAGAGAGAGAGATAGACAGGGAGAGAGAGAGAGAGAGAGAGCTGAGGCTGGCCACGAACCCGGATCCTCCGGTCTCCGCCTCCCAAAGTACTGGGATTACAAGCGTGCGCCACCACGCCCGGCTGTATATTTTCATTAATTATATTTGATATAAATTACTAACCATTTTAAAACAAATTTAAAAAACCACTTCCAAATATAAGAATCTTACCAATTGTAGAACATTAATCTGTGTAAACTATGCAAATATACAAATATATATTTATCTATAGGTATAATTTTTCCTATATTACATAGCCATTCATTGATTTGTTCATTCTTCATATATATTGGGTCCCTATTCAATGTATGAAGGAGACTAGGTGTCAGCAAAAGGAAAATAAATGAGATATAGTCTATGCCTGAGAGTTTTCAGTCTCTTACCTGAGATATACACAAATAATTTTTTATTAAAAATATTGTGTCAAAATAGAGATATGTGAACAAAACAGTAAAAAGAAACATGAAGTTCACAATTAAAACAATACTACTTTTTAATGTTCTTTATATGTTCTAGCTATTAGTCCTCTATCAGAGGAGTATCAGGCAAAGATTTTCTCCCATTCTGTGGGTTCTCTCTTTAGACTCTTGATTGTTTCCTTTGCTATGAAGAAGCTTTTTGATTTGATGCTATCCCAATTATTGGTTTTTAGTTTTATTTCTTGAGTTTTAAGGGTCTTATTGAGGAAATCTCTACCTGTACCTGTATGTTGGGGAGTTGGTCCTATGTTTTCTTCTAGTAATTGAAAAGCTTCTGATCTAATTTCTAAGTCTTTGTTTGATTTATCTTTAGTTGAATTTTGTGTGGGGTGAGAGATAGGGGTCTAATTTCATTCTTCTACATATAGATATTCATTTTTCCCAGCACTATTTGTTGGAAAGGATGTCTTTTCTTCAGTTTATGTTTTTGGCATCTTTGTCAAAAATCAACTGGCTTTAAGAGTGAGGATTTGCCTCTGTATCATCTATTCCATTCCACTGATTTGCATGTCTGTTTTTATGACAATACCATTGCTATTTTTGTTATTACAGCTCTGTAATATAATTTGAAATCAGGTATTCTGATGCCTGAAGCATGGTTCTTATTGCTCAAAATTGCTTTGGAGAATACCATGCTAAATGAGATCAGCCAGTTTCAGAAAGTCAAGGGCTGTATGTTTTCTCTCATATGTGGAAGCTAGAGAGAAAATAGGAAACAAAAGGGACTTCAGATAAATGGTAAGAGAGATAAATGAAATAGTTTACGGGGACTGGGAGAAAAAGGTGGGTAAGGAGAAAAGAAGGATACAGGAAGGAAAACTTCAAATAATGTTATGTTTATATATGAGTGAATATATTACTATCAATCTCGCTAACATGTAGGAGGAGGGAGGAGGAGGGATTGAGGTGAGATGCAGAGGGTAATACACCAAGTGATGTTCACATGTTTGAATGTATCTCTTTGAACCTCATTATGATGTGTAGTTATAATTTGCCAATAAAATTATTTAAAAACAATACTAGTAAAAACATATTTTATAGGGTGGGATACAAATTGTCCTTCTGGATGGCATGAGCAGTTCAAATGTTGGATGGGATTTGGGGGTTTCTTTGAATCCAGAGAAAAGAAACAAATGGGTTGTTTTCACTGTGCCTAGTCATTGCCAGATAATTCTATATAGTGTCACCACTGAGAATCCACAGGCCAGCCCTATTAAACCAAACCCATGTTATCTTAGAAACATGATGGACTTCAAGGTCTCAGAGAAAGCCAACCGAGCCTGCATTTGACTCTTCTGGGTATCAGGGACTTCTTTTGCGATGGAGCCCTGAACAGTGTTTGAGCTTTCTCTCACTTCCCTCCATCTATTTGTCCCCCAACTGATGCCATTCATGGAACCACTGCCTACCTGGAGTGTTGAACATGGTAGATGGAAAAGAAGTGCCACCTGCAGGAACACTGCTCAAAAACAAATCTCAAGAATTCCTCAGTCACGTTTTCTTGACTTCATACTTATGAAACTTAATACATCCACGTTTTAATATCTTTGGAGGACAGGAATAGATGTGTATCTTGCCTACTATAATTATCTATCATCTATCTATCTATCTATCATCTATCATCAGAATACATACACTGGTATACATATGTATGATTTCATAATATTTTTTCTCAACTAATTTATTCTAGAATTTAAAAACCACACTTCATATTTCTTTGTAAATGATGTTTCAATTTAATGTTAGAGGAGTGTGTAATGTAATGTGCTTGTTAATAAATTGCATTTTGTGCTGCCCCGTGCCTCATACACTCTTTCCTATTTTGCCTTAATGTCAATTGCAATATTCCCTACTGAGAAAAAGTTGATATGAAATATAAGGCTTATGATTTAATTTTTATAACCTAATTGCTGAATTGGAAGGCACTTGGCATTTTTAATGGGCCAGTTTTAAAAATAGCTAAGGCATGTTTTTGGTCACATCAATTATTATTAATAAAAGTATGTATACTTACAGTGCTTAACCCTTTATTTTTTGCAGAACATATTGATTCTCTGAAAGATAACCAAGAAGAGTAGGAAGAGGTACATAATCATGCAAGGTAATTATTGGAAAACATGCAGGTTCAGAGCCTATGGAAAGCCAGATGTCATAATAATCACCGCATACCATGTAAGACAATCAGCTGGTGGTGGGGAGTAACTAAGTAAATAAAGACAACACTTCTTAGTACAGCCTTGGGCCTATAACAACAGCATCAGGCCCAGTGATTAGGCAGTTTCTTGTAGTTGATAGGAAAAGACACAGAGTTGTCTGTGGTTAATCTATAGACCTAAGCATTTATATCACTAACGGATCACAGTTGGAACAAACAATGAATATGAAACAGATCCCAATTGTGTGCACTGAAAATACAGGTTGATGCATTTTTCTAAAAGAAGGCTCATTGAAAGCATAAGTTTTCTTACAGAGAATCACATAGTTATTTAGAAAAAAGCAGGTAAACAAAAGAATAAAGAAGGAAAGGCTGTGTCAGAAAAAAAGGGAAAACCGAAAAGTATGATCAGAGAAACTTTCCACAACTGAACTAAATGCAATGTCATATAGACATTAAAATGATTCAGAAGTTGCTCCTGTCCTCAAGGAGTTTATAGGTAAATGTAATATACACACATATGTAAGTATGTAAGAAACAAGACAAAATGTTATAAATGCTAGGTTAAGGTTTAAAAACATATTTTTTTTGGTACTGGGGATTGAACCCAGGGGCATTCTACCTCTGAGCTACACCCCAGCCCTATTTTATTTTTTACTGAAACAGGGTATCACTAAAATTCTGAGGGTCTTGCTAAGCTGCTGAGGTTTGCCTCAAACCTGCAATCCTCCTGTCTCAGCCTCCCAAATACTGGGATTACAGGCATGCACCACCACTCCAGGACTCCCGGCTTAAAACTTATCTTGATACTGTTAAGTTAGTAATTTTTTTCACGTGGGTGGAGGCAAATAAAGGTTATAAAAGATTATGGAAAGTATGCAAACACTTATGTTACAGCTTGAAAATTGAAGAGCTTGGAGGAGAGAGAATGTAGGCATAAAGTAAGAAATGAGAAATGAGAGAGTGGTATCCAAGGTCACCATGATAATATCCAGAGATGGAAGGCAGTGAATAGAATTTAAAACAACTTGCTTTCCTAAAGTCAGGTCTCATGATAGAGTCTCAAGTGGAAAGAAGTATGCTCATTGGTTGTTAGAAAGCCTAGCTACTCTGCTGGGTATGATGGCCCATGCTTGTGTATCTAATCCCATCCAGATATTTGCTTTTTGAAGAACCCAAATTAATACATAATCCAAATAAAATGAACAATTATTTTAGATATCAAATTAAGCTTCTCATGAAGGAAAATATATAATTGGCCAAAGAGGGGCCAGAGGAAGTTTGTGTATGCAAAGAAAATATCCTATAACTTGACTGTGGCAGTGGTTTTTTAGGTGGGCAATTTTTAAAACCCACTGAACTTTTAATTAAAATAATTCAATATACTACACATAAATTATACCTTAATGGTTGAAAAAATATTTCTGTACCAGTGTATTCATCAAATACACTGAAAATAAGTTAAATGTTCCTATTCAGTAGCAAGCAACTCTCAATGCTTTGAAGCGATGTGTCAACAAAGAAAATTAAACCCAGAGATAAAGATATATAAAAATTTCAAGTATTAAAAATATGCAATACAGAAAAAAGTTTTTAGTATGCTTCCCTTTTAATGTTTCCATAGAATATGATCATGATCTGTGTGTTTTAAATTACAGAGGCCTTCTGATGTATTGTACTAGGTTAGAATAGCAATTTCAAACAGCTGTCACACTCCTAATTTTCTTCTGTCATGTGATTTCATATAAATGTATTTTCTTGCATATGTACTTGAATTTATTATGAGTAAACAAACTTGAAAAATTACATCACTAGTAAATTATTGAAAATGCTGAGAACAAAGTTATTCTATATTCAGTAAATTTTTTAAAAGCATCATTACAAATTGTCTAAAAGACATTCCTAGAGATAATTCTGATTATTATGCTCATAAGTAATGATTCCATCATTTAAATGAAATGCTATTAAATATTTAAATGGTATATTAAAACACTATGTCATCTACTATATTTCAATAATTCTTAATAAATGTGGCAGTATTAAATGAAGTTATAGTCTAACTTGTATGTAGAACAGCATTATATCTATCATTTCAGTAACTGTTTGCTTTATAATATCATGGCTGTTCGAATAGTTTATCTACAATGCTTTCTGTAATAATAACAATATAATTGTGGCATAGCATTTTTATAACTTATTTGGGAATTTATAACAGTAAGATCTTATTATTGCTATTACTATTATTCTCAGTGGTTTTTCTTAAGTGGGAATAAGGAGGTGGTTGAAGAAATTATGTTCAAGAAATGGGGATCCAAAGCATCATCTTCTTTCTTCCCCACAAAATGATTTGTGATAAGGGATTTTATCCCATGGAATGAAGGAAATAAAAATGTAAAGAGAATCTTGAAAGCTGATCAGATAGACTTTTATTGCATTCCATGATTAAAGATGCAAAGTATCCTATGGTAACATTCTGCCATCTGGTCTGTATACACATATAGAGGTGTTAATGCCCCTGGGTAGTTTGACATCCAGAAATGTAAGGACAAGAATTTAGATATATTCAAGCTTGACAGCTTGATGAGGTAAAGAAAAGTATTTTTTAAAAAATCTTTAAAGCTGGAAGATTAAGTATGAATAACAGTGAGAAATTGCCACTCAAAAGAAACAAGTTGACAATGGAGGACAAGAAGAAGTCATCTACGAGCTGGGCATGGTGGTACATGCTTGTAATCCCAGTACCTGAGAGGCTGAAACTGGAGGATCCGGGTTTGCAGCCAGCCTCAGCTACATAGTGAGGCCCTGCGCAACTTAGTGAGACCTTGTTTCAAAAGAAGAATAAAATAAATAGGGATGGGGGTGTAAATAGGATTGGAGGTAGAATGCCCCTGCGTTCCATCCCCAGTACCATAAAAAAAAAGAAGTCATCCACAATGAGGGGTTGCTGAGATGTTGAGGGGGCAGGATTCAGAGGAAGTGGGTGGAGCATGTGCACAATGCAGGTAGATTAATGGGAAGTTGAGGAAATTACCTTCTGGTGAAACTTCTCATGTTAAAGTCTCATTAAAATAAAAATGAAGTCATAGACTGACTTAGGTGAGTAGGGGAATCAGTGGTTGGAGATTGGATAAGACTTTTCAGAAGTCAGGGAGTGAATCTGTTAAAGACATTAGAAGAGATGCCCGCCAAGCTCAAAGGTATTCTATAAGGCTTCAATGATAAAATAGATAATTCACTGCTTGATAAAGTAAAACATATTGAAATGGTACTTCATCTACTATGTTTCTATAATTCTTAAAGGAAAATAAATGATACAGTGTTAAAATGTGGTTATAAACTGACATGTAATCTTTTATGAATTTTCAGTGAATTGCAGCTCTTTGTTTTAACCAGTAGTAGATTGGGTCAGTTAATGAAACATTAATCATTACAGGAAGCTAGTCATTTTTTAAATTTAAATTTTATATGTAAAAAGACAAAGTTTCTTGTTCAAATTCTCAGCTGCCATACAGTAAAGTGGAACTCAGAATTTTTTATTTTCCAGCCCAATGATTCAGTCACACTGATGAGGCAAAAACAATTCTATCTGATAAAACTAGTTTAAACTTGGCAATAAATCAATCCAAAAGCAACTTATAGATTCCTTTGTTTCTTTTTCTGACAGATTCAGCTATTGGCATTATAACATTTCTGAGTAACAAGAAACTACTTTGTATGTTCTATCAAGTTGGTCTTATTCAAAATCTCAAGTGGTTCCAAAGCCCAAATACTTAAGGAAGGGTTGAAACGAGTGGAGAAAATATTGGCATATACTGTGTCTTTTAAAGTTATTTTGCTGTAATTCACTAGTTCAACTTTATTTCCCTTTATGAGACACCACAGATACAACTACCTTCTCCCTTCTCCCCAAATTTCACCACAGAGAGAGGAAATATAAATCTTCTACCCAGTAAATGTTTTCCAAAATACTACCTCTAAAATTATCTAACCACTCCAGGACCAACTTAAGCATTGTCTTTTCCAGGATGCCTTCTTCCATCATTTTTTCAAACTATTCATTTTGCTTTGGGTATCCTATTCATTTCTGGGAAATCCATTTCCTACCTGCATCTATGGTTTAAATGTGATTTTCTATATTTTATATTTATTTATTTATTTTTGTGGTACTGGGGATTGAACCTAGGGGCATTGTACTTCCAAACTACATCCCCGACCCTTTTAATTTTTTGTTTTGAAATAGTGTCTTGCTAGGTTGATGAGAGTCTCACTATTTGTGAACCTGTTATATTTCTGTTTCATTCTCACAAGTACAGGCATAAGCTACCATGCCCAGCTGATTTTCTATACTTTTATAAACCTTTTATCAATGGTGATTAGACTAGTAGTTTTCAAATGATAGAAACTGAGCCAATCTTTTCCTTCCACTGTAATTCATTGGTCTGTATGTGAGCATCTGACTGAAAAGAGACCATTCCCTGGAGCGATCACTTGTAGCTGGGATGTATGGTCCCTTTCAGATGATGAAGCTGGATTTATAAAGTATAGGCACTAGCATCAGGCTGATATCAACCATCATAGTATTTCAGGTAAAAATTCTCATTTCCTTCAACTTTGTCTATGTTGCCTGAGTCTTTACTTTCCATGAGGAAAAATATTACTTTAATGCCAGGAAAAAAAATCACTACATTTGGAAAACAAGCAAAACTCTCTACAAGTGTTTTGTTTGTTTGTTTGTTTGTTTTAAAGAAAAATATTTGCATAGAACAATAAAGCTTCATAGGTTAACTTCTTGTGAAGTGTACCTCCCATTAATCCTGTAGCCTCTGAAGTGGAAAATCTCATTTTAAATTCCCTAATTCTTCACTTAATCTTGGGGAATTCCTTAGTTGCTCTGAAACCATATTATTCATCTGTAAAATGGGGATTACAGTAGTATCTGCCTTTCACAGGGTTGCTTTGATAATTAGAAAACATATATAAAGAGTTTAGTTCAGAGACAATCAGCACTCAGTAGATGCTAGCTGCTATTATTGCTACAGAAGAAGCTTTGTTAACATAACTTTATGTAATAAATCACCATGTGTATGTGTGCTCCATTTTCTCTGTAAGACATACTGAGAGAAGTCCAGTTCTCCCTATAAACTCAAGGTTACTAGATTACTCTCCAATATACCTATACACTGTTCTCAAAAAGTGACTCTCCTTCCCAAGAGCCAGCATTGTTTGCAAATGTGTTCCTTATAAATGTACTTTTTAGTATAACTTTTCAACTTAATAAAATATTATGAAAACCACTGAAATATGATTAAAAAGCATGATAATCACTATATAAATATATATTGCAAGGTCATATTTAGATATTATGAAACTTTGAGGGAATCATAAAAATCCAGGTTTTATAATCAAAGTAACTCTGTAGATGTCTTTAATTTCTTCTAAACAAATACTAAAAACCATGGATCATAATGTCTCTGGTGTATGTAAAACAGACAACATAGAATTCAAAGGAAAGGGCTTACTTTGCTGATGATATGAATATATATATATAATCTTAAAGACTTCATCAAAACACCATTAAAACTGATAAATTCAGTAAGGTTCTGGGTTATAAAATCTATATATTCAACTCATTATTATTTCTGCATACTAACAATGAAGTATCTGAATATGAAATTTAAAAAATAATATCATTTAAAAACATCAAGGAGATTAAAGATGGCGGAATAGAGGGAAACAGTATGTCTTATGCACTCCGAGACTTGGAACTCAACCATCAGGAAGAAACTTGTTGGAATTTGACACAGCTCAGAGATCAGAGGACTGAAAAGAGCTCTGCACATCTCACCTGGTAAGTACAGAGTAGAGTGAGCACCATCTTGGTGAGCTAGCGCAGGGCTGTTGGCTGCCAGGACCTGGCAGCTCTCAGAACCAACTATAGCAAAGAAGAAGGAGAATCTTATTGAGCCAGCGACTGCAGAAAACTATCAACAAAAGCAATCATACTCTTCTCTCCATGCTCGAATACCTAAAGACTCAACTCCCCAGACTGCCCAACCAGACCATGAAATGAAATCCTGTGGCTGCACTTGAACTCATCTCTGCCTGCAAAGATCCAATCATGCTCATCAAGACTGTGAGTTAACAAAATATCCCAGCAGCAGCCTGCCCTGTGTGGCCACAGAGTCTTGCATGGCAATGAACAGAATTGTGGGGTCTGTGAGTTTGCAAATCATCCCTGCAGAGGTGGGGGCAGGGGCTACAGTTTGAGACAGTAAAAAACGTGATTTAGCAGACAGCCCCTGGGGATATTTGGCAGGAGGGACTTAGGGTCAACAGTTCACCATGCCCTTGTAGGGCCTCTAACAATCACCACAGGACTACTAGCCATGGTGTCTATAGGATGAAATAACTCAGTCAACTGGGCTTCAGGCTCAGAAGGCTATAAACAGCCTGATGGTGTTTGGGCACTATGAGCACCAAGGCCAGAGGCCAACAAGGTCTCACATGATTGCAGCCACCCAGAGCAGCTGCCATGTCCCTGGGGCTAAATAACTGAGACACCCAAGCCCCAGACTCAGAATGGTACAATCTCACCTTGCTAGCTCTTGGCCTCTAAAAGCAGGGAATGAAAGGGTTGGCAGGGGTTTATGTGATCACAGCTACAGGCTGAGAATTTAACACTCTCCACCAGCAGAACTTGGGCTTGGTGTGTATGCATACCACGGACTCACAGCTCCATGTAATCACAATCAACAGATCAGCGGTGGTGTCCCTGAGCCATCAAAGGTCAGCTAGTTGGGCCACAAACTGGGAACATAGTAATCTCTGGCCCTGCTGAGATTAGACCCAGTGGCCATAGAGAGCAGAGGGCAGCACTCTGCAGAATTTCACAAAGTCAGCAAAGTCAACAAAGAAGTGGTGGTGTCTGTGGGGACCCGCAGATTAAATCCCAACTAGCAGACTGCAGGCTCTGAATGGAACATCATAGTCTCTGGCCCTATGGAGTTTGGGTCTGGAGAACATGGTGACCTGCAGCCAATCAGAAACTCTTGTTTGCCTGTGATAAGAATTATATCTTGTTAAAGAGGTTCTGGGGGGAAAGTTCAAAATTTTGATTATATGAGACAGATTCATAGTGGCATAGGCCTTATTATAAAAGAATAACAGATAGACACAGGAATCTCACACAAAGAGGAAAAGGATGCCAAAACAACAGAAAAACAAACCTGAGAACACTGAAAACATGAGAATGAAGACCAGTGAGGAAACAATAAACTCTCACAACTCGATAACAGAGGAGATCACTAATATTGAGCTGCAGGAAATGCCAGAAGGAAAATTCAGAATTTTGATTTTTAATATGATCAAAAGCCTCAGAGATGAAATCAGAGAAAGTGTACAAGGAATAAAAGAACATATGAAGAGAGAAATTGAGGCCCTAGGTAAGAACCAAAAAGAGACTTTGAGCAAAATGAAGGAGTCAATAAATGAATTAATGACCTCAATAGAAACTACCTTGTCAGGCTAGACCACATGGAAAATAGAGTCTTACTCTTGGAAGACAGCTCATTGGAAGACTACACCATCAACAATATAGAGAAGACAATACAAGACCAGAACATCCAAGAAATATTGAATAATATGAAATGACCTAACTTACAGATAGTAGGCATTGAAGAAGGTCTAGAAGCACAAATCAAGAGTATCAGAAACCTCTTCAGAGAAATAATATCAGAAAATTTCCCAAAGATAGAAAAAAAACTTGGACATCCATGTACAGAAGACATTCAGAACACCAACAAGACAAAATCAAAGAACTTCCCCATGCCACATAATAATTAAAATGACTAACATAGAGGCCAAAAAAAAAAATCTTAAAAGCATCGAGAACAAAAGAATGGGTGACATTCAGGGGCAAAACAATTAGAATCACTCCAGACTTCTCAACCCAAGTCATGAAAGCCAAGAAGAACTGGTATGATATACTCCAGACCCTGAAAGAATTCAACTTCCAACCAAGACTGCTATATCCAGCAAATATATCATTCAAAATTAATGGAGAAATAAAAACTTTCCAGAACAAACATAAACTAAAAGAATCCATGACTACCAAGCCAGCACTAGAGAAAATACTTAAAGAAATAAACACAAAGAAGAAGAAAGAAACAAATACCAGAACCAGAGGAGGGGCAAATTTCACCAGATGGGCAACAAAGTGAAGGAGAAATACACTACATCAAACATAAAATAGAACTCAAAATGACAAGAAACAAAAATCATCTCTCAATAATAGCAATGAATGTCAAATCTCTAAACTCCCCAATTAACAGGCATAAACTGGCAATACAAGTGGCAATGTGAATCAAAGAACTTAATTCAACTATATGTTGCTTGCAAGAAACTCACCTTATAGGCAAAGATACCCATAGTCTAAAGGTGAAAGGATGGAAAAAAGATATACCAAGCAAATGGAGACCCAAAACAAGCAGGGGTAGCAACACTCATATCTGACAAAGCCGACTTTAAACTAAAACATATCAGAAGAGACAAAGACGTAACTTCTTATTAATAAGAAGAACAATTCAACAAGAAGTTATAATGATAGTAAACATTAATTCCTCAAATGTGGGTGCACCCACTTTTATAAAACAAACTCTTTGGGACATTAGGTCTCAAATAGATCCAAACTCAGTATTATTGGGAGACTTCAAAACACCACTCACACCATTAGATCAATCTTCCAGGCAAAAGATAAGTAAAGATTCTTCAGACCTAAAGAACAGTATAGAGCAAATGGATCTAATACACTTATATAGAATATTCCATCCAAGAACACCTGAATACACATTCTTCTCAGATACTCATGGAGCTTTCTCCAAAATAGATCACATTCTGGGCCACAAGGTAAGTATGAGCAAATTAAAAAAAATGTAATATAATTCCCTGCATATTTTCAGATCATAATGAAATGAAAGTAGAATCAACATCATATTTCTAGAAACACAATGTACCTAAATTGAACCAAGAAGATGTAGAAAGCCTAAACCAACCAATAGTAAGCAAAGACATAGTAACAGCAATAAAAAGCCTTCTATCAAAGAAAAGTCCAGGTCCAGACATATTCCCAGGTGAATTCTATAAAACCTTTACAGAAAAAGTAAATCCAATACTTCACAAATTATTTCATGAAATTGAAAGTGATGGAATACTTCTAAATTCCTTCTATGAGGTCAATATCACCTTAATACCAAAGCCAAATAATGATCCCTCAAGAAAAGAAAATTACAGACCAATATCAATGATGAATGTAGATGCAAAAGTTCTAAACAAAATACTAGAGATGCACATTCAAAACCACATCAAGAAAAGTATACACCATGAACAAGTTGATTTCATTTCAGCAATGCAAGGTTGGATCAACATATGCAAATCAATACATGTTACTTACCACACAAATAGAACTATGAACAAAAATCACATGATCATCTCAATAAATGCTGAAAAAGCATTTGACAAAATTCAACACCCATTCATGTTAAAAAACACTACAGAAAATTGGAATAGAAGGAACTTATCTCAATATCATTAAGGCAATATACAATAAACCCAAAGCCAACATCATACTGAATGGGGAAAAACTGCAGGAATTCCCTTTAAAATCAGGAACAAGCCAGGCGTGGTGGCGCACACTTGTAATCCCAGTACTTTGGGAGGCGGAGACCGGAGGATCTGGGTTCATGGCCAGCCTCAGCTCTCTCTCTCTCTCTCTCTCTCTCTACCTAGTGAGGCCCTCTGCAACTTCGTGAGACCCGGTTTCAATATAAAGTATAAAAATAATAGGGCCGGGGGTGTAGCACGGAGGTAGAATGCCCCTGTGTTCAATCCCCGGTACCTCAAAAAAAAAATCAGGAACAAGACAAGGATGCCCACTATCACCACTCATTTTCAATATAGCCCTCAATACTCTTGCCAGAGCAATAAGACAAGAGAAAGCCATTAAAGGAATTCAAATAGGAAAAGAAGAACTGAAATTATCTCTATTTGCAAATGAAATGATTCTATATTTAGAAGACCCAAAAAACTCAACCAAAAGATGTCTATAGCTGATTAACAAATTCAGCAAAGTAACAGGATACAAAATCAATCTACCAAAATCAGTAGCTTTTCTATATGCCAACCATGAATGCACTGAAAAGGAAATCAAGAAAATAATTCCGTTCACACTAACCTCAACACCAATAGGAATAACCTAGGAATAAACCTAACCAAGGAGGTAAAAGACCTCTACAATGAAAATTATAAAAAACTAAAGAAAGAAATTGAAGAAGATCTTAGAAGATGAAAAGGTCTCCCTTGCTCTTAGATAGATCTAATCCCTATCAAATGTAATCCCTATCAAAATAACAATGTCATTCTTCACAGACTTAGAAAAATCAGTCATAAATTTCATATGGAGAAACAAAAGACCCAGAATATCCAAAGAAATTCTCAGCAATAAGAACCATGCAGAAGGCTTCAGAATTCCTGACTATAAATTATACTACAGAACTATAGCAATAAAAACAGCATGGCATTGTCACAATAACAGATACATAGACTAATGGGACAGAATAGAAGATACAGAAACAAATCCACACACTTACAGACAATTGATTTTCAACAAAGTGCCAAACACATATGTTGGAGAAAAGATAGCCTTTTCAACATATGTTGATGTTAAAACTAGTTATTCATTTGTAGAAAAACAGAATTAAATCTTACCCTCTCACACTGCACAAGAGTCAACTCAAGATGGATCCAAGACCTGGAAATTAGACCAGAGACTTTGAAGCTAATAGAGGAGGGTATAGGTTCAACACTCCAACATATAGGCTCAGGTAAAAACTTTCTCAACAAGACACCCAAAGCTCAGGAAATTAAAACAAGAATCAATAAATGGGATGACATTAAACTAAAAAGTTTCTGCTTATCAAAGGAAATCATCAAGAGCCTAAAGAGAGAGCCTAGAGAATGGGAGAAAATGCCAGTTATCCCTCTGATAGTGAACTAATACCTAGAATATACAAAGAATTTAAAAGACTTTACACTAACGAAGAACCCAATCAAGAAATGGGAAACTGAACTAAATAGACACTTCACAAAAGAAGAGATACAAATAATCAATAAATACAGGAAAAAAATTCAACATTATTAGTAATCAGAAAGATTAAAATCAAAACTACACTGAGATTCCATCTAACGTCCATCAGAATGGAAATCATCAAGAAGATTTAAAAAAACGTTAAATGCTGTTGAGGATGTGGGGAAATAGGAACTCTATTCTACACTCTTGGTGGGAATGTAAATTAGTTCAGCCACTATGGAGATCAGTGTGAATATTCCTCAGAAAATTGGGAATGGATCCACCATATTATCCAGCTATACCACTTCCAGGTATATTTCCAAAGGGACTGAAATCAGGGAACTACACTAATATATGCATATCCATGTATATAGCGGCACAATTCACAATAGCCAAATTATGGAACCAACCTAGGTTTCCATCAACAGATGAATGGATCACAAAATTGTGAGACATATACACAATAGAATTCTACTCAGCAATAAATAAGAACAAAGTTATGTCATTTGCAGGAAAATGGATGGACCTGGAGAACATTACGTTAAGTGAGATTAGCCAGCAACAGAAAGTGAAGTGTCACATGTTGTCTCTCATATGCAGAAGTTATGTAGTAATCAGGATACCAGAGGGACTTCAGATAATGGAGGAGAAACTTCAGTAGAGCCAGAGAGGTGGTCCAGGGGAAGGGGACGGGTGAGAGGGAGGATCAGTGAAGGAATTACTTCATGGACGTCATGTACACACGTGAGAATACCAAGATCAATCTCAGTACCCTGTATGGGGGAAGGGGAGATGAATGGAGCAAGAGCTGGGGGGAAGCCTGCCAAGTGCTGTGTGCATGTATGTCATTATCACTATGAAATACATAATGATGTGAGACTATAATACACCAATAAAAGTATATGAATAAATAAATATAAATGGCAGATAAAAAGCAAGAAATTTAAAATACTTAGAAGTAAATTTAACCAAAGATGCAAAAGATCTGTACACTTAAAACTATTAAATGTTGCTGAATGAAATTAAAGAAAACAGAAATAAGTGGAAATATATTCTATGCCTTAGATCAAAAGAATTGATATGTTAACATGTCCATACTACTCAAAACAATCCACAGATTCAATGTAATTTCTATTGAAATTCAATGTCATTTTTCACTATAACAGAAAAACATTCACATGGAACCAGAAAAGTCACCGAATCACCAAATAAAATCTTGAGCAAAGAGAACAAAGCTGGAGATATCACATTCCCTGATTTTAACATATACTGTAAGTTGGCTGTGGTGGTGCACACTTGTAATCCCAGTACTTGGGAAGCTGAGACAGGAGGATAGCAGGTCCAAGGACAGCCTCAGCAAGTAGTAAGACTGTCATCAACCTAGTGAGACCCTGTTTCAAAATAAAAATAATAAAATAGAGTGAGAGTATAGCTCAGAGGTAGAATGTCCCTGGTTTCAATCCCCAGTATAAATGAATGAATGAATGAATAAATAAATAAATAAATAAATAAATAAATAAATATTGTAATCCATTGTAATCAAACCAGTGTAGTGCTGACATAAAAATAGATGCACCAATGTCTATTTCTATGAAGCAGAATAGAAAGCTTAGATATAAACCCATATATTTATGGTCAATTGATTTTTGACAAAGGTGACAGGAAAAGACAGTTTCTTTCATAAATGTTGGAAAAACTGGATATTCACATGCAGAAAAATAAAATTCGACCCTTATCTCATACCACAGACAAAAATCACTTCAAATGGATAAGACAAACATAAGACCTAATAACCTAAAGCTGTTAGAAGAAAATGGGAAAACTCCACAAAAATGGTCTGAGCAGCATTTCTTGGATATGATTCTGTGATTTCTCCGAAAGCACAGTTAACAAAATAAAAAACAAATGGGATTCCACCAAACTAAAATCCTTCTACCCAGCAAAGGAAAAATGAACAGATTGAAGTGACAACTCACAGATTGGGAGAAGATATTTGCCAATCATACTTCTACAAGGGGCTAATACCCAAAATATAGAAAGAACTCAAAACAACTCAACAGCAAGAAAGCAACTGGATTTAAAATTGGGCAACAGATCTGAACAGACATTTCTCAGAAAAAGAGATACAAATTGCCAACAGGTATATCAAAAAATGCTCAACTTCTGTAATCATCAAGGAAATACAAAATAAAACCAAAATGAGGTAAAACTACAACCTATTAGAAAAGATATTACACATTTATATGCATGTTCATCATGTGCCAATAAAAAAGGTTGAATGATAATAAGTGCTGGCAAGTGTGAGGAGAAAAAGGAACCTTTGAACATTGTTGATGGAAATAGAAATTTGTAAACCTGTTTTGGAAAATAGTGTGTAGGTTTCTCATAAACTAAAAATAAAATTATCTTATCTAACAATTTCACTTCTGGGTATATATATGCAAAGGAACTGAAACCAATATATTAAGGAGATATTCACATGCTCATGTTCATTTCAGCATTATTCACAATAGCCAAGATATGGAAGTGTCTATCAATAGATGAATGGATAATTAAAATGTATAATACACACAAAATATGACTATATAGCTTAAAAATAATGAAATTATGTCATTTATGACAACATGGAACTAGAAAACATTACATTTTGAAACTTGTAAGATTATGATAAAATGGAACTTCCGTCTCCATTCCCACTCAAAAATATATTATGCTTTGCATATTATAGACCTATAATCAATACTGAAGATTTCACATATTTTCATGTAATATTGTCTCAAGGATTCTTTCCTTGACTGCTACCACTGCATGTATGACTTTGATATGAATTTGAAATGACATTCACAGTTAATATACAGAGGAACATGTCTTGTTTTAAAGCTGAAAAGAGCACATTAAACTATAGAATGTACAGTGTAAACACACTCTCTTTCAAAACTTCAGAACGTATTCTGATTTGTTATCCAATATAAATACCAGAATGTTTTGAAAATTTGACTTGGGATAAAATACCTTATAGAGATGGTAAGATTTAGAAATTGAATATAATGTCTACAGCATCAAATTGATAAAAGTTATAAATCTCTACAAATGCACTTAACTACAAGTGGTTTAACTGAAATCCAAGTGAATTCCATTAACAGAACAAAAAAGTTTTTAAAGAGGAAATAGAGAATGTGAGATAAGGAGCAAAAACACCCAGACATGTCTTGGTAGAAAAATATATTTTTTACTAACAATTTTTCATAGTGATATAAAAATGTGCTTCTTGAAGTGGGAGTCAGTGCTGGAGTATGGAAAATTGGTCCTGATGCTATAAATTTTTATAGCCAAGAGTTGTAAGAGTTATAGATAGTCAGATTCTATAAACTAAAGTCATCCTCTAAGGTGTGGGATTTCTAGTCACATCTTTACTGTATTTACTCAGTTGCCACCATATATAAAAAAAAGCACATGAGTCCATAAAACTGACTTCCTCTGCTCCTGAAGGGGAACGGACACTTCAGTAACAAAAGCAAATTGGTATTGAAAGCAAAGCAAAGAAAGAAATCTCTTTGGGCCCTAGTTCCTTCTCTTACAAAAAGAATCTATTTGGTTTTAGTGATAAACAACAGAGACACAATTTTTATGAGCAGTTCAGTTCTGACATAGAAGAAAGTAACTTTAAAGAATTATGACTAATTTTTAAATGCCATTTTGTTAGTAAGACCAGACTTAATTCCGTTTTTTTCTTAAAGAGATGATCACAGTTTTGGGAACTATTTGAATAGGAGTAGGTGTGCCTTAGGATTTTTTGTTTCATTTTGTTTTGTTTTAATATGACATAATACAAAATATGAATGGCTAGTTTAACATCATCTTAGTCAGTTTGCACTACTATAACAAAAATACCAGAGACTGGGGGGCTTAAACAACAAACATTGATTTCTTGCAGTTCTGGAGCCTGGATGTTTAAGAACAAGTTAGCATAATAAGTGATGTGGGCACACTTTCTTGTTCATCTGTGGCTGTCTTGCTGTGTCCTCACATTGCAAAGAAGCAAGAGTGCTCTCTGGGATTACTTATAGAGGGTCACTAATCCCATTCATGAGGCTCATGACCTAATCATCTTCCAAAGCCATACTTCATAATGCTATTATGCTGGGATTGACATTTCAACCTATGAATTTGGAGGGGGGAGGGGAAGTACATAAACATTTAGTCCATAACATCAGTTGCAGCAAGGTTTTATATGAGACACACATCTAAATGATCTATCTCAAAGAATCTTTGCAAAATGTGTCATCTTTACTCTACAAATATTCCCTGAAAACCTCTCTATGTGCCCTGAATGTGAGTCAGGGTAGGTACAGTGGGTGGAGAAGCTCATAATATATGAGCCTCTATATTGAATAGACTATTAAACACTGCTTTTCTGATTACATGCAACTAATTATTAAATTTATGACCACGGATGTTGCTAAGTGCTTTTCCAACATGTTTCTTCATAATCATTTTGAAGAAAACTATGGAAGGCCTTCAGAATGACTAGAGAGTGAATACAAATATTTCCTAATATCCTATATCACCTCTGATATTTTAATCATATGGGAAGGAGCATTGTGTAAGATATGGTCCTTTTTCAAGCTTTAAAAATTTCCCCATGTATTAGGTAACAGATTAGTCTTTATAATGCATAGCTCTATTTTCTTTTTCCAAATGATATGTAGTTTTTTAGTTTAGGTTTGCCTCTAATTGCTGCTATTACACAGTAACTAGATTTCAGTCAAACTCAGTGGAAAAGCACATATTAGCAGTAACATTTTGACAATACATACAAACTTAGTATGAATAAAATAAAATTACAACTCCTCATCTATGACCTAGAAAGTTAGATAGACACAAATGCAAACAAGGGAAGATAATCACATTTTATAGTATATAAACATAATGCATAGAGACAGAAATTCTCTGCAAATTATGTATGCCCTCTAAACAAATGCTACTTTATCCTGTATGGATGTTATTCTCTATATTTTTATACAACGACTTTTCTATAATTTTCATTGATTTATCTCCATTCTTGATTTTGTGTCATTATACTCATACCCACTTATTATACATAAAAAATAAGAAGAAGGTTTTATTAGTATATTCATTGATTCAATTAGCAAATATAATGGAGCATCTACAATGCCCTAGGCATTAGCATAAGCATGAGAGTAGACAGGCTAACAAGACTGAGCTGCTTCCTGAACTATAGATATCAGATGTTGGCCCAAGGATTTCACACATAGTACCACTTAATTTTCACAAAATTCCTGTGAAACATTGTATTGTAACCTAGTTTTATAGATGAAGATATTCAATACAGTTTATTTGCTCAGGTAGATCATCTGAGCAGAGAGTGCCAGAGTGGATTAGTTTGTACCATAGAAGTCCTTCTCAGGATAGTAAGTTTTTTTTCTCTCTCTCTCTCTTTTTTACTCAAAGGAAAAAACAAACAACAATCAAACAACAGCAACAAGAAACCCCAGTGAAGTCACACCACTGAAGATAGAGAATACAATCATGATGGAAGGATTTCTTTCCTCTCTCTTTTAGAAACACTATTTTTTTTTTTTTTTTTGCGGTACCAGGGATTGAACCCAGGGACGTTCTACCTCCGCGCTACACCCCTGGCCCTATTTTTTATACTTTATTTTGAAACCAGGTCTCATGAAGTTGCGGAGGGCCTCACTAGGTAGAGAGAGAGAGAGAGAGAGAGAGAGAGAGGGAGAGAGAGAGAGG
>PVJS01016672.1:0-37185 GCA_004027185.1 Glis glis | reverse complement strand
TCCGGTCTCCGCCTCCCAAAGTACTGGGATTACAAGCGTGCGCCACCACGCCCGGCTTTCCACTGTGTTTTTATACCTTATTTTCTTTATCCATTCATCCACTGACGGGCATCTAGACTGATTTCATAACTTGGCTATTATAAATAGTGCCACAATATACATGGGCATGCAGGTATCTCTTTTGTATACTAGCTTCATTTCATTCAGATAAAAACCTAAGAGTGAATAGGACTAGATCATATGGTGGTTCTGTTTATAGTGAGGAACCTCCATACTGTTTTCCATAGTGGCTGTATTAATTTACATTCCCACCAGCAGTGTATATAGGTTCCTTTTTCCCTGTGTCTTTGCCAGCATTCGTTTCTTTTTCCTTTTTTGATAATAGCCATTCCGAATGAAATAAGATGGAATCTCAATGTAGTTTCGATTTGCATTTCCAGATGGCTACAGATAGTGAAAATTTTTTCCATATATTTATTGACCATTTTTACTTTTCTATTGAGAAGTATCTGTTTAGCTCATTTGCTCATGAATTATCACCCTTTGATGTACTTGTTATTTCATGTTAAATTTCTTGAGTTCTTTACATATTCTAGATATTAATCATCTATCAAACAAATAGCTGGCAAAGAGTTTTTCCCATTCTGTAGACTGTCTCTTCACTCTATTGTTTCCATTGCTGCACAGAAGCTTTTTAATTTTATGTAATCCCATTTCTCAATTCTTACTATTATTTTCTGAGCTATTGGAGTTCCTATTCAGGAAACCAATGCCTGTTCCAATGTCTTGAAAGGTTTTTCATATGTTTTCTTCTAGTGGTTTCAAAGCATTAGGTCTTACATTAAGGTCTTTGATTCATTTTGAGTTGACTTTTGTACAGGGTAAGAGATAGCAATCAGCCAGGTGTAGTGGTGCACGCTTGTAATTACAGTACTTGCGAGATTGAGACAGGAGGATCACAGGTTCCTGGTCAGTCTCAGCAATTTAGTGAGGCCCTCTGCAACTTAGTGAGACCCTGTTTCAAAATAAAATAAAATAAGGCTGGAGTGTAGCTCAGAGGTAGAATGCTTCTGGGTGTCCAGTTTTCCCAGCACCATTTGTCAAAGAGACTGTTTTACTGACAATGTATATTTTTGGATTCTTTATTGAGAACCACTTGGCTATGGATGTGTGGATGTTTTGTGAGGATCATCTATTCTATACCTGATTATTGTTTTGTGAGGATCATCTATTCTATACCTGATTGTAAATTATACTATACAACCCTTGTAACAAAAACAGTCAGGTTCAAAAGATATAATTGTATCCAATAAGAACCATTTAGGTTGTAAGCATACAAGAGTGACATACTATTTCTGTTCAAAGAGGAGCTATCTTGTGGGAGAAACTGATGTTAAACAATAAGTTATGATGCAGTGTAAAAAATGCTATAACATGAGTGACCAAAACTTAAATCTAATCAAATGAGTATTAAATTTATTGCAACTCATACAAGTATGTATGAAGAGAACTATAGAGAAAAAAATCAGAAAATGATTTATGCAAAGCAATATGCAATTCTTATAAATTTATATTATATACATTCTATATTTGATGCACTTTTAGTGAGGTTATGTATATATTTATAATATATACAAACATAATATATGATTTATAAAATTTAAATTACTATTTTTGAGACCTTTAACTTTATAAAAGCTTTGCTTTGAAGAAGTCATCTGTTTCTACTTATCACATGAATTCTTAATTCTTTATATTATCAGAATTGTTTGTATTGGAAGAATGTTAGCCTTTACCAAATAGAGTTGAAGATGGGAGTACTTGGCAGCTTGCAGATGACCACAAAATCCTCAAGTTATTTTCATATGCTTTTTGTATAGAAATATTTTTGATACAACTTACAAACAATTTTTCTTTAAACTGCACCCATCTGCAATATGTAGAGAAAAAGAGCTCTAGTGAATGTGATCCCTTAAGCCCTCTGTGGCTAGTGAACACCATCAATGAGTCCACAAGCCGAAAAAGAAGTTAGCTCGAGCAATAATTTCTATTGATTATATATACATTATATTTCATCCATCCCTAAATATATGCTCTATTTTAGTTTCTTATGTTCCAACCTAATTTTTTTATATTTTACTTTAAAGATACAGTGCATCCAGACATTAAAAAAGGTGGTTAGAGGTGAAAGAGATAGAAGATTGCAAAGACAGGAGAAGAGATTTACAAAACATGAAACCTTCACCATATACTGAAAAAAAAGTAATCACATTTTTTTCTAAAGCTCTTTTAAGAGAGTGAGCTATTTGGAGTTTATAAAAGTATAATAAATGAAAACCTTAAATAAAAATCAAGAAAAGTTAATCTGTATGGTTTTCATCAGTTTAGACTTATCAGAATGTCTCTGGTGTTAGAGAAATAGCATGAAAGCTACCTCTTTGAAGTGAGAAATCATATTTCTGTAGCAATGAATCAAACTTGAAGTGTTAACTCACTTCAATACTTAGAACTTTAGAGACTGTCTCTCTATCCTAACTAAAATTTGAATTTGAATTGGATAAAAATAAGTAGAAACAGATGGATTTTCAAATACCATTTTTATGAACATAAGTTAGGCAACATAGAAACCATAAATATTATTTAGGTGTCTCACACAGTAACCAAATATTAAGAGGGAGTATAACACAGAGGTAGGGCAAAATAAAAAGTGAAAAAATCCTTTAAAACAAACAAAATTGAAAATAGATCAACCATGTTAACCTAGGACTTGAAACCCACCTGACACAAATAGGGTATGTTAATGAAGACTGAAGTATGTTCTAGTAGGAAAAGTAGGCATTAGCATTACAAATTAATTTATCCAAATATAACTTATTACCTCTTTCTCGTTTTTTTCAATTCCATTTACTTAATTCTCGTTATATGATCTTCTCTCCACCAACCTGTCTGCTTCAATTTCATAGCTAATACAGAATTTTTAACATTTACTTCTCAGTCCAACTCAACCCACTTTTACTGAACATTCTTTGTTGTATGCACTTTTCTAGGACTTGGGAGCATAAAAAATATAACCCCCATTACTAAAGCAAGAGCAGCCTAGCTATGGAAACTGGTGGTCATAGTTCAATAGTTTTGTGGTCGTTGCTATGAAAAAGATGTATAGAAAAATGATGGAGAGATTGCTTTTGAGGAATTTATGAGCTGAATATTGAAACCTACACAAAAGCTAGCAGGATAAAGAAGACAGGTACATGAGTGTTTCCACTAAAGAAACATTGATGAAGGCACAATGCTATGAAAGATCATCTGATAAAACAAATGTATGGTAGATGAGTCAGGAAGCCAAAGAGGATAAGCTTAGAGAGATAGGTATTTCTTGTTGACTTGGGTTGTATCCTGTATTGTGAGGGAAACCCACTGGATAGTGAGTAGAGACTAGGACAAAGCTTGGCTAAAAGGGGAGAGTAACAATAGCCAACTAAATCCACCCCCTTTCTTTCTTTCTTTCGTCTGTCTTTTTTCTTTCTTTTTATTTTATTTTATTTTTTGGTGTACTCTTCTTTCTGCCTTTTGAGTAAAGTTTTTCTGATACTCTTTTCTCTGTTGCTCATAACGAATCTCACAGTTGAAAATGAAACATTCTTAAAATCATTCCTAGGTCTTGAAATACTTTAGGAAAAAGTAACTTATCCATTTATAAATTAAGGGAAATTGGAACAGAAAATAACAATACCAGATCTTTTTTCAGAATACTGGAGTTTTGTTGAATAGAGGACTTTGAAATGTTTTTGTTCATATTTTGTTCTGGAAAAATATGAAAGGATCCATGATAAGGATATTCATTTTAATACTATGTGTAAAATAGATTAAAAAAGGAAAAAGAAAAAAGAAGCCCAAAGGGAGCTGCTAATATAAACTATGAATCATTCACACCATGAAATATGTTAAGCTATAAGTGGAATGAAGAAAATCTTTATATAATGCCGTGAAATGATCTCTAGAATATGTTGCTGAGCAAAAATAGCTGTATACATACACATACATACATATATATACACACACATATGTGCACACAAATATATATATATAATTTTTCCACAACCTATCAGGGAAGAGAGGGAAGAGGAAGGAAACACTTGAATATATATTTGAATATATATGATTTTCATGTGTTTTTATGTATACACATAGTATGAATATATGTATGGACACATTTGCTTATATGTGGAAGGAATTGTGTATTTCAAAATATTTACTTATGAAAGAAGAAGAAAATCATGCAGAGTATATTTGGGACCACACCTAGATCTCTCTGAATGTGTCTAGTTTTGACTTTATGACTTTATAACAGATATGACTTTAGAACCACATAAATATTTTGCATATTATAAAATTTAGAAAAGTCAGGTCTCTAAAATATAAAGCAAAATACAACAAATAAGCTATGATTCAAGTTGATGACCTAACTGCACAGAGAAGAAATGCTTCAGGTAAATTTAAAATCCAAAATTTGACTTTATATTCTCAATAGACTAAGGGGAAAAGGAAAATTTTTCCTATAACCATATATCTAGTGTATTCGTTTCCTTTTACTGTGCAATGAATTGCCACAAATGTCACAACATAAACTATCACAAACATCTCAACATTTTCATGGGCCAAAAATCTGGCATATTTTTCCTGGGTTATCTGCTCAAGTCTCACAAGGCTGTAATAAAAGTGTCCCCTGGCTGTCTTATCTGCAGGCTCAGCAATGGAAAGATGGAGCTAAGTTCCCATGGTCGTTGGCATACTTTGATTCCTTGCAGTTGTAGGACTCTGTCCTGCTCTCTTCCTAGCTGTTGACTACAGGCTTCTCTCAATCCAGAGGATGCTCCGGGGCCCTTCCATGTGGCCCAATCAATCTCAGCAACAGAGAATCTTTCTTATGTCAAATCAATCTCATATTTTGAATTTTTTTATTGTGTCCTTTCCTGCAGCTAGCTGAAGAAAACTCTGCCTTTAAAGGGTTTGCATGATCATATTACACCACCTAGATCATTTCACTATCTTAAGGTCCACCATACCATGTAATAAAACCTAATCATGAAGTAAAATGCATCATACTCATAGTCCTGGGGCTGATGTGGGGGCACGTACATGGGGGGGCAGAAAATCTTGGGGGACATCTTACGATTCTGCTCACCACAGTCATTAAAGCCCATTTTCCACTAAGAGTTACCCCAACACTCTAAAACAAATTGCTGGTTTCAAGGCTGTAGACATAAGTGTACTAAATGAGTCTCAAATGTCTTGTGAAATTAGAGCCAGGCATGGTGACGCATGCTTGTAATCCCAGTACTTGGGAGGCTGAGACAGGAGGATTGCAGGTTCACAGCCAGCCTTAGCAACTTAGAATCCCTCAGCAACTTAGTGAGACCCTGTTTCAAAATAAAGAATAAAATAGGGCTGGGGTGTAGCTCGGAGGTAGAATGCCCCTGGGTTCAATCCCCAGTACCAAATATATATATATAGATTCATATATATATACTTAGAATACATACATATATTGTATATAAACATATATTATATATAATATCATATATTATATTATATACTATAATATATATTACATACTATATTATATATTATAATATATAATATTACATACTATATTATATATTATAATATATAATGCACATTTATATATGTTAATATATGTTTAATGTTAATATATGTTTAATATATATTAAATATAATATATATATTTAAATTCATATATATATATGAATCTAAAATATTTGAATGAGCATTAGAAGGTTGTATACCAAAAGAGAATGTAAAAGCATGAATTGTTTTTCACCAATTTACTAACATCTATTATATTTTAAAGTTTATGGAATTCTATATTTCTAAATGTTGATTATGTGTGAACCCCCAGAAAATAACATTTCTTGAGATATATAACACCTAACTTGCCATTTTCCCCCACACATTGCTAAAAGAAGAACATTTATAAAAAATAGTGCCATGGCAGAAGATGTTCTGATTTGATTATTTTAACAAAATCAGGTAAGAATGCCCCTGGTTTCCATTCCCAGTCTCCCCCCAAAAACAAATTTAGAAGAAAGTTGTCAAAGCATACTAGTTTTCAGAATTTAGGAATCAACTTGAAAAATCTACTACTAGCCAAACATGAGACAGACTGTTTTGGGATACTTTTGCTTATATTTAAAGTTTTTACTGAGGCTCAATTACCTACTACCCATGTCGCTGAACTTCAGGCTACAGTCCTTCCTAGAGGTTTATGTTAAAACCTTTGGTCTCTAGTTCCTTCGGTATTTTGGTGTGTTTTAAAGGACCCATCATGAATCACATTGTTAGACTGCCTGGTGGCCAAAAGCCCACAGGAAGACCCTCCAATCAGGCAGGCTATCTCAGGAACTCAGAGATCAACTCAAGGTAGCCAGGGGCAAAGGCCAGACCTCTCTTAGGTAAAGTAAATTTTTCACTACAACATATGGAAATCCATCAATTCATAGTCATGCTTAAAAATAACATACATACTGGTCAAACTTGAAGAATGCCATCAAACCAAGTCACTGGTTTGAAAAATGGTAAGTAATAGAAACACATTAAGCATTTATTTTGCCAGTATCATCTGTAACTCTGGGTACCAAATTGACCTATATTATATATTAGTAAATAACTAATAAAGATTATATTATAATACCATCTTTCTTAATAACTTAATGGATCAGGACTATGATTACCAATAGTTTCAACTATTACAAAGAGAGAAATAAGAAGGCACTGTATGCCTCTTGATAGATGTACACAAAAAGTGTTTGCAAAAGTACACTTGGCAATAAAACCTATATACTAATTTAAATAAGAGAGACATGCATGTTAAATAAATATAGCATAATGGTGCAATATACCAAATCCAGATTGTGAAATTGCAACAGAAAAAATCACCTCCAATTCTTAAAAAAATAATTGTAAAGAATAAGAGACAAAGTAGGCATCTACAAATTTAAAAAGTCTTAGGAGACATCAACCAAATACAAAGGAAACTAATAATTATATTATGAATCATAAATATGATAGGAAGCAATAAGACATTCAGGAAAATTTGATGGTTATTTGATGATATTTAAGAAATTATTGTGTGATAGATTGTGTGATAGGTATATGAGGGTTTATTATATTTTTTCTGTATTTTAGTCTATTTTTGAAATTTTTCATAATAAAAGTACTAAACTTTAATAATTCAAAAAAGTATGCCAATTTAAAAGAACTTACCTATATTAAGGTAACTGATAGATAAGTAAACTCAATATAAATAGGTTGAAAGAAGCAAGTCAACTTGCTAACAATAATTAAGAGAAAAAAAAGAAATCTTACTCTTTCTAAAGTTAGGTTGAACTAATTTATCTCTAAAACTCCTTAATTCTCAAATAAATTTAAACCATTTAATTCAAATAATGGGTTATTGGTTGCATTTTTCTAAATCTTCCTTCAATTTAGCAAAAAAAAACATTTCCTATTTAGATAACAGTATTTATTTATTTATTTATTTATTTATTTATTTTTGCTTTGAGGTACTGGGGATTTAACCTGAGGTCTCACACATGCTAGGAAAATAATCTACCACTGAGCTAAATCCCCAGCGCTTTAATTTTTTTATTTTGAGATAAGGTCTTGCTAAATTGCCCAAACTGGCCTCAAAGCTTCTGTCCTCCTGCCTAAGCCTCCTCAGTAGCTGAGATTACATAGAACTTTGTTATTTACCAACAGGCAGAATGTTTTCATCTTTGAATTAATAAAAACACATTATAATCTTCATTATTAACTGATTAATTCTAGAGTGAGTTTAAACTCTTTAAATATATGTTAATTAGAAAAAACTTTACTTGGGAGGCTGAGACAGGAGGATCCGGGTTCATGGCCAGCCTCAGCTACTTAGTTAGGTCCTCCACAACTTAGTGAGACCCTGTTTCAAAATAAAGAATAAAAAATAGGACTGGGGGTATAGCTTGGAGGTAGAATGCCCCTGGGTTCAATCCCTAGTACCGCAAAAAAAAAAGAAAAAACTTTACATATTTAGAAAAGCTATACATCTTCTCTGTTTCAAAATTTATGTTGAGTTTTGAGTATATGTATGTGTGTTATTTTAGAGATTATAACTTAATTATAAATGATACTTATATTATTTGGAGTCTTTATACATCAGTCTCCTGAATGGTGAAAACATTAATCTTTGCCATTGATAATAAATGTAATTTAAAACATAGATAATTTATCAAATAAGTTCCAAAATGGTTACAGAAGACAGATGTTGTTTCAGGCTAACATGAATGCATCATATTGTTGTGAATGCTAATAATGTTCTTTATGGGTTTCTAGCCACACCTACTCATGAGTTAGAGTCAGTGGGTCTTCACCTGTGCTCAGGGAGCCCTTTGCCCATTGGCTTAAAGTCTTATTCCATAGGGGAGAAGGATATGGTGGAGCCTTTGAACTTCTCCATAGCAGTGGCTGCTTCCCTTCCCTTCCTTCTATGGAGCGGAGCTCTCTGCTTTTCTGCCTTGCACATACTCTTTCTCACAGTGTTCAGAAGATGTCAGTGGAAAAAGCCTGCAAAGGGCTGTGAACTCCCTTTGAGTACAGTTCTCAGGGATTTCATACTCCCCTGCAAGCCCACACTGAAGCCCTCAGAAATTTGTTAAAATTTTTAGTTGAAGTCTTGTTCATTTCTCTGGTGCTCAGCATCTCTTTCTTACATGTTCTGCTACGTTTGTGCCAGTGAACACTGCCTTTCTCCTTAGAGAGGTCTGTCTTTGCTTACATTTCAGGCTACTTACTTGCTTTGTAATGAATAATTTGTGGTTTATATAACTTCTTATCATTGCTAGGTTGGGAGAGATGTTCTTTCAAAACCTGAACTTTAATACATTCCCATAGATATATGTCTTTAAAGAGTTAATAAAATATTTCTGCATTTGGGTCATACCAGATATATTTTTCTTTCTCGTTAGAGATAAGGTATTTGGTATGCATAGCCCCTTGGTTCTATTCCCTGGCCTGCTGTGAAGTTCTTTTTTGGAAAAGAAGTCCATGACATTCCACAACATTTATTGAGTGAATGATTTGGGGTGGTGGGAATGGGGAGACTCATAATAGCCTATATTCAACTGGCTGTGGCAGCTGGTAGCAGGTGGGAAATTACCAGAATAGTACTTTATAGGCATAGAAATAATATTTTGGGGCACATTAGTATTTCTTGCCCACAACTAGTCTGAACATTGAAATCCTGATTTAAAACATAATATAAATTTTGTTACTGGGAATGAAGTGTCAAAATTACTTATATACACATTAAACTAACCTAGAAAACAAAGATATTTACCAGTGACTCAAAAGAGGTAGGTCCTATGCAAATAGCTGGAAGAATAAAATTATGATAATCAATAATTTACTACCAGGAAGTAGCCACATTGTATATGCCATATGTTAGCCCTTTAGTGAATGAAATTGCAATGAGTAATTTCAATGTTATTCCATTGATGGTGATGTACTTGGAAAAAAAAATTTCTCTAAAATATTAGCAATTTCTTCAAAGTTATATAAAAGTTATTATTATTTTGGAAAACTTAATAGACAAACAAGATATTATATACCTTATTTAGCAAGATTTTTCTGGCAGATTTTTTAATGTAAAATGTATGTGATCTCTTTTTTGTTTTTTTAATAAAAAGTATATCAGTTAACTACTTTCAAATATTTAGAAAGCTGTTAGAAAAATATCACCAACATATGCCTTTCTGCAAAATGATCTTATAGTTGGGTTGAAGTTAAGCCTAAAAGTGCATTAAGAAATGCAGCATTTTTATCTTTGAAAAATTATTGCCATGCCCACATGAAATACATCACTCAAAGTATAATTTAAAAGCAAGAGGACACAGTAACATCTCTTGCAATGAGACATAAAAAACAAAATAAAAAATAAAAAAAGATGTAGAAGGCACTTAAAGAAAGAAATAATTTGAAATAAATAAGTTTCTATAAATATTAGTGTATATTAATATGGCTCAATATAAGCAGCTTACCAGGGTAGGTATGTGACTCAGTGGTAGAGTGCTTGCCTAGCCAGCACAAGGCCCTGATTCAACAGCCAGCACTGAAAAAATAAACATAAGCTTACCATTTATATGTATTTGTTCCTTATCTTCCTACTTCTATTGGCAGATTTTCTAATCATTTCATGTAAAGTTTTTAACATATCCTAATTAACAAAATTTTACAAAATTGCTCTAGACTTTAACTGCTTATTATAATTCTGATTTCAGATTTTTGCTTTATTTAATAATATTTTTACAGAAATACATTATTTCTGTAAAATCATTTCATATTTTTCTGTACAATTATTTCATATGTTATATATATATGAAAGATATATATGTATATTTTTTACAGAAATAAACTATTTCTTCACAGGTGTGATCTAGATTTTATTGAGCCTAAAACTTTCATATATACATATATATATGAAAACTGTATATGTATATATATTATGATATCTATCCTCCTATATATAAATACATTCTCCATTATATATAGATTTATATATATATATAATGGATAATTGAAATCAAAATATAATAGTAAAAATAATAATCAAAAGTATTAGCCCAAAATTAGGTTACAGGATCTTGGAAAAGTGTTTTGCAAATGAAGGTCCCTAAGGCTTCAGTTAATAGGCCTTTGTTCTCTTAAAGCATAGAAGTCGATCCTACCTTAAACCAAGTAAGCACAACAAAACTACATGTGATGTCAGTGTTATCTATAAGATTAAGAAAAAAAATCATCTTAAGGAATTTATTGACTGATATCAGATTGAATATTCACTGCCTTGCTTCTTGTTCTTCACTTAAATTACTGTTGGTTTTGCTTCCATTATGAAGGCTATCAAATGTTTTCCTAACATAATATGCATCACTTACTTGCATATATATGTGCAAATAATACTATTAAATATAAGAACTAAAAAATATGTCCCTGTCCTCTTGGTTACCATTTCAAAACCAAGTCTTTAGAATTCACATAAAATAAATCTGTACTTAATAAGTATTTAACCACCTGCTATATGCTCCACATATTTAAGGTCCTGTTATAAAAAGACAGCAAAGCAGAGAGTGTTCTCAAGGATCATATTCTCTGGGTAGCAGGTAACAGACAAATAAATGTATTATTAAAATAGACTGTAATCAATGCTAAGAAAGCAGGAATCAAAGGAAATAACAGAAGTGCAGTTCAGGTAGGGCTTCCTGGGGAAAAAACTAAGTGGCCTGAGACTTAAATGATTTGTGATAATTATCCTGTCAAATGTGTGTGTGCTGAATGGAGGTCCGGGGAGCTTAGGGTTAACTGGGATACAAAGGTGGAGATGGAAGGGAAAGAAAAGACAGGGTGACGGGGAAATGCAAGAGGGTTCTGGGTTCAGAAAAATACAAATTTGTACCTATGATGTTCAAGGTGATGCACTGTGATGTTCAAGAGGGAAAGCATAGGATTCTTATACTGAAGGAGAGGGAAGCTCCTGTGGCAGGCCTTCTCTTTATAGATACAAAGTTCACTGAGTGGCTTTAAGTAAGGAAATAATGTGACTAAGACTACATTATTTGTGAAAACTCTATCTCTGCCAGTTATTTTTTTAAGAAATGTGTTGTGATTGTAAGAGTGAAAATTAGGCTTTGGTATAACAGAAAATTAAGAGGTTTCAAGTCCAATATACATTCACTTTTAAATTCTACAAAACACTTAGAAAAAGATGGGAAATATGGGGGAAAATAATTCTCTATACAAGGAACCATGTAAAAAGAATAAATTATAGGAGAGCCTCACTGAGTAGCTGAGGCTGGCTGCGAACCCAGATCCTCCTGTCTCAGCCTCCCAAGTACTGGGATTATAAGCATGTGAATATTTTTGAAGAGAGAAGATTCTTCCACACATTATCCTTCCCAGCAACTACTTGGAGATGGAGGGCAATCTGAGCAAAGGCCTTGCTGCCAGGTCCACTGGGTGTATAATCTTCTTTGCTTGCTTGCTGCACACAGAGGGCAGCACACGGGCCTTACCTCGGAATCATAGCAAGATTGCTCATCAGCGAAGAATCATCACTAAAATCCCATAAAATTGGCACAATGCTGAGATAAGTTATGTGCCATCTTTTTGAAGTGAGAGTATAGTTAGCTAGGCCCTATATTCTTTGAATTTTATAACTAAAGTCTTCAAGACTTTGCAACTCACTAACTTTTAGGTCACATAGCAGGTTGAGTTACTCAACAAAGTTTAGTGAAGGAAGGTGGTCATGGTCAGATCTGATGGTAAATATTTCTGTAAAAAGCTCAAGTGTAGGTGACTGCCTGCGTCTTATTCTTACAGTTACCTCTGAAAACTGCTTCCAGTGTCCAGGGGAGTAGAGAACACCCCTCTGACTTCTGTTATGTTCTACCTCAATTACCAGGGTTTCCCTCACAATTCTATCTCAAATAGCAAACTTCCCTCTCTCCCCAACCACTTTTCATTCTTTACCACTTTACCTTGCTCAAATTTTTTAAACCTTGCTCTATTTTGCTTCAGTGTACTTAACATACTTTGTAATTAATGTTTATTATCTAACTCACTTCTCAAGACTATCCCAGTGCTTAGAACAATGGCTGCTATATAGTAGGTGCTCAATAAATATTGACTGTATTAATCAAAAATATACTTTGAATACTTGTGAAATGTATTATATTTGTGTGTTCCTAAAACACAGCTAATAAAGGTCGGAACTTAACATAGCTATTATGAACTTTTACCAGTTTTAGAACTCTCTTCATATTTCCTTAAGAAAATTTATAGGCAAATTCTTCATCATAACAACCATTTCTCCGTTAACTTGCTTAGTAAAACTCTTTTTATTCATTTGACCTTCTGAAGTTAGAAATTGTGAAGTGAGCTGCAAAGTAAAATGGTAAATTGTGTGAATATTTCTTCCCATGCAGTAAATGTGATAAATGTGAAAAAACTAAGACACAGAAATTTCTTTTGAACATAGAAATTATTTTTCTATTAATTTTTTTCTATACTAGTTAGGACAAATTCCTATAGCAATAATAATTGTAACAGGAATGCAAATACCCAACCTAATTGCTATTATCTCAATTCAGGTTCTCTGAAGAAAGCTCAGGAGTTTGGAATTTTAGTTTGAATTTTGATTTGCTATCAGGTCTTCCAGATCACAAAGACAGTCACAGGTGAACTAAGCATGATTTTGTCAAAAATATTGACATCTCATTTCTAAGGAAAGAAATATGTTTCCTAACTTACTACAAAAATTTAAATACTTCTATAAAATTATACTCTATACATTTGCATTAGAATTGATCAATTATTTGTCCTATTAGCTCTAACTTAATGTTTAAGTTACCAGAAATTTGAATATACTTTATTTGGTGAAAAATTCAGAGAGTAATTTAAATATATATAAAACCTAGAAGTTCGAGAGCAGATACTACTCCCCCCACACACACCACATTATTATCATCATCATCAGTAGTAGTAGTAATAGTAGTAGTAGTAGTAGTAGTAGTAGTAGTAGTAGTAATAGTAGTACTGGAGAATGCCCAGGGACATTCTATCTCTGAGCTCTACCTCTATCCCTATTTTATTTTTCATCTTGAAACAATGTCTCGCTAACTTGCTGAAGCTGGCCTCAAATCTGTGATTCTCCTGTCTCAGCCTCCCAAGTACTGGGATTATAGGTGTGCACTACCCTCCTGGCCACACCACATTTTTGACTGAAATGTACGATCAAAATTTAGGGGTCTCATGGGCACCAGAATAATCAGTTTACAAAACAAAAACTGGGTACACAAGTGAATAGAGCAACATGTATAAGAAGCTAGAATTATGCCCAGTGTTTCACATAGCTTTAGGAATAAAAGCTACTGTTAAAAAGACAAATACTACACAATCTCACTCGTATATTGATAGAAAAATGTCGATCTCATAAAGACTGGCATGTTGGCACATGCCTATAATCCCAGTATTTGGGAGTCTCAGACAGGAGGATTGCAGGTTTGAAGCCAGCCTCAACAATTTACTGAGACCCTCAGCAACTTAGCAAGACCCTGTTTCAAAATTAAAAAAATAAAAAGGGCTGGGGTGTAACTAGGAGGTAGAATGCCCCTAGATTCAATCTTTAGTACCAAAAAGAAATAAAATAAAATAAAATAAAGCTGATCTTATAGAAGTTGAGAAAAATAGTGGTTACCAGAGGCTGGAGAGAAGAGAGGGTTCAGAGGGATGGGGAAAGGTTGATCAATGGTACAAAGTTATAGTTAGATAGGATTAAGAAGTTCTGATGTGCTATTGCACAGTAGGGTGACTATAAATAATGATAATGTACTTTTTTTGTGGAACTGAGGATTGAACCCAGGGGCATTCTACCTCTGAGCTACACCCCCAGCCCTAATTTTTATTCTTTATATTGAAACAGGGTCTCACTAAGTTGCGGAGGTCTCACTAAGTAGCTGAGGCTGGCCACGAACCTGCGATCCTCCTGTCTCAGCCTCCCAAGTACTGGGATTACAAGCGTGTGCCCCCATGCCCAGCGATAATGTACTATTTCTAAAAAGTTAGAAGGAAGTACTTTGGATGTTTTCACCACAAAGAAATGATAAATGCTTGAAAAGATAGATAATATTTACCCTAAACACTGCATAATGTTTAAATGTTTCAAAATATCATCTCATGGTACCCCACAAATATATACAATATTTATATGTCAATTAAAATAATTAATAAAAACTATTTATGGGGAAACAAAATAATTATAACCAAGAAATATTCTAGAGACCAGACACACGAGAAAGATAATGATACAAATCCACTTAAATTTTTAAGAGGACCAATATTTATAGGGTTCAGTCTTTTTCAACATGTTTGCCAGTAAATACATTCTCATATTCTATATTGCTACGCTGCTTTGATTGGAAAATAACACACACACACACACACACACACACACACACACACCTTTGCTCTTTGGCTGGGTTCTAAGGATAGACTTTTAAATTTAAGACTCTAGCTGAGCACAGTTTAGCACACCTGTAATTCCAGTACTTGGGAGGCTGAGACAGAAGGACCACAGGTTCATAGCCAGCCTCAGCAACTTAGTGAGGCCCTCTGCAACTTAGTGAGACCTTGTTTCAAAATAAAAAAATATAGGGCTATGAGTGTAGCTCACAGGCAGAACATCCCTGGGTTAAATCCCTAGTACCACAAATAAGATTAAAATAAATAAATAAATAAATAAATAAATAGGGCTGGGGTTATAGCTCAGAGGTATAATGTTCCTGAGTTAAATTTCCAGTACCAAAAATAATATTAATAATTTAAGACTCCTTATAAACTTCAACTCAGATGATAATGCTATCTCCATATTAATTTAAACCCAAAGAAAGTCATAGGCCCTTGAGTTATCTCCATTTCTCCCCTGGATTCCGAGAGTGAAGGGTTAGCTTGATATCATAAAGCCAAGATGGGAAAAATGAAACTCTTTACATGTATCTTTAAATTCATGCTCAAAAATTTAGTTGCTTAGGAAGAGTAAGAAATTAGATGTATTGGTTATTTATATTTTAATTTCACCACAAAAATTATTTTAATTGAATTTGAATAATATTTTGTTGATTTTAAGAAAACTAATAAAAATACAAATGTTGATTGTTTAAAACAAAATATTTGCCCAAAAGAAAGCAAATTAATTTAATTTGAGAAAATAGAATGTGCACATGACATTTAATTGCTAGGTACATGGCCTGACTGATAGTTCTTATTCTGAGACTGTCTACTGTGAGTATCTCCCTCTAACAGTACTATTTACAGCTAGGTAGGATGTAAATATCAACATATAGATGTATTTCACAATGATTGAAATGTGTATCGACTTTTATATAAATACAGGGTAAACCAGCTGCAATTTATTTTTGAATTCAGTTAAAATCTTTGATTTAAAATAATTTCTTTAATTTTGATTAAATGTAAAACAAAAGTTACATTTGGTCAGCCCCTTAATGGTCACATGCCAAGGCACCTTATAAATGTCACTAAGTACTTTTGTAATATATGCAAGTCAGTTTAAACATAAGGAAAATCTCAAGTAATATAAAGATTTTCCACACCTCCAAATAAATGTCATTATGTGAAATATATATTGTAGAAATTTTTGAAATATGATCTTATTACCCCTCATTTTCATAAAAAAATGATAGTAGTTAAAATACAGTTTATAATAATGAGAAGGAAGTATTGTGTATGGTTCTGAAAATCTAGCCTTACACTTTCATTGCTTTAGTCAGGGCATGGAAAGGACAAGAAAGTTCCCACCAAGAAATAGGAAATAAGAGAAATAGGAATTCATTTTGGCAGTTAAACTCTAAATTCAGTATACTATATGTAAGGTCAGAAATATGCAAATATTTTATATGAAAATGGAATCATTTTCAAGCAACAAGAACTTGTCAGTAAATATATTTAAAAATTTGCTGAAGAAAATATGTGTCAACTAGAAGGAATGTTGTCAGAAATATAAACAGAAGGAAGAAAAAAGGAGTTTTGACAGTAGACATCCATTGTTAGAGAGGGAAGAAGTTGGTCTAAACCAATAACCCAACCCTTCTTATGAAAGGAGAAAGTAAATCTTTTGAGAAAAATGGATGCATCTAGCTCTTTTAGCCTGTGGGCATCACATTCAAATAACAGAAGCACCTTTCCACCCCATCCCTACCTGTCACACAGCAGTTCTGATTCCATGCTTAACCAGCAGTCTTCTGATAATCATCTCCTCATGTAGCTTGCCTAAAGGAAATGTGCTACAACAGTTATAATTCTATTGCTTAGAAGAAAAATTGGCATCGTAACTTACATGTGTCACTTTTAATTTTAATCAACATGAGTCAGCCTTTCAAAATTTTACCAACACTATCTACTAGTGAACTCTACCAAGAATTTGTCCTTATAAAACAAAAGACCCAGTCACCATATTCTATCCCACAATTAAATAAACATGGTAAATATTACAATGCCTCTCTTTGACAAACTGGTGATCCATTTTTCATGATATCTTCAAGCTCATATCTTTAATATCTAAAAATTCTATTGTGATATAGCACAATAAGTGTATTACAAATAAACTTTTAAGATATTTTTCTAATTTTTCAAAATCTGGATAAATCTCATAAGGCTCACTGCATTATATGAATAAAATATTCTTTTATACATTCCTTCCTCTTACTGGAGAGTAATTTTTTCTTTCATTTGTTTAAACATCTAATTTTATTGGTGAAGAGTTTTTAAGTCTGCATAAATGTGAAGAAATTTGCATATTTTCTAATTCTTTCTTAATAAAACTCTATTTACCATTATTCTAAGGTACCACTTTAGAATTCTGTTCCTATTATTTTGTTCAAGATTTTTGTTTTGAGCACCTGCATCCCAGGAGGATATATACATGAGAAATCTCCAGGCCTTACATAATTGTCTCTGAATAACCCTTGAATTAGTTCTTAATCAAAAGCAGGAATCTTTCCACGTAAGGGGTCAACCCTGTTAAATAAAGACTGGGTTTTGTAATATCTTGACCCTAGCCATATTACACATGGTAATGACTATTTCTGCTCTTTGCTGGTCATTTGAAATCCTTAAATCAAGAGATAGCAAGAAAAATGTTTTAAAAAGCCTTTAATGCATCTAGGTTTTTACCTATAGATTCATGTTACCTATTCCTACTCTACTTCCAACTAATGAAATAACTAAATATTTAATGAGAAAAACAATAAAATTTGGTTTTGGAGTCATATGAGTCATCCATTTATACATTTTTCTACAAGCACTATGTCTAACTACTACACTGTGATGAATGAGACTCCAAACCAGTAACAGAGGTAGACAATTATACACATTGAACAATAGGAAACAAACAAAAAAATAGGTATTTGCCAAAAAGGAGCATTTGATTTCAATTCAAATGAAATAATGCCAGTTGACTACTTCTTTCATACTAAAAATCATGCTAGAAAAAACTGCAGAGTTGTAGGATAAAAGATTGAGGAAAGCATAATTTAATACAGAATGTATACATGCTTTTTTTAATACATATACCAGAATTTTCATATAGAACAGACTGGAAAGAGTAACTCTATCTCTTTAGCAAGGGGTGTTGGTGAAAGAAAAGGGAATTTAAGGGAAGTTTCCCAGAAACAACCTGGATCTCAAAGAATTACTGGATGGGGAATAACTTTGGCATTTCACACTAATGCAAAGGCATAGAAGTACACAAAGTATAAGATTTGTATTCTGAGAATAGCATCCTTCTTAATATCTAAACTAAGTCTTAAATATAGATGATACTTAATGAATATTTGATGAAACAAGTCATGGTCTTTAACTGCTGGAGTTTTGTGGTCAGGTTGAGGAAATAGACATAGAAAACAACCAACTGCTGTATCACACACACACACATAAAAATAAGATAAATATAGAGCATGTAAGAAAGTCAAAGAAGGTTTGTATGTCATGGTAAGATTTTTAAAATACTTTTGGTGGTTCATTGTAATTATACATCATAGTAAGGTTCAAAGTGATACAAATAAACATACACACAGGTCTTTGTGTGGTTCCCTCAAGATCCCACTCTGCTACCCACCCCTTCATCTATATATTAGTGATATTGGCAGTGATACCTTCATATATGGATATAGCATTATTTGAACTGTTTCCTTCATCAGTTCTTTTTCTCCTCACCACCTCCCTTCCTCAATCCCCTTTCACTATTCTATTAGCCTCTCTCCTCAATTATTTAAAATCCCTTTTGTTTTCTATTTTCTCTCCAGCTTCCACAAATGAGAGAAAACATACAACCTTTGAGTTTCTGAAACTAGCTGATCTCACTAGCATAACATTCTCTAGTTCCATCTATTTTCCTGCAAATGACATAATTTTGTTCTTTATGACTGAGTAAAATTCCACTGTATGTATGACTGAGTTAAATTCTATTGTTTATATGTATCACATTTTCAAAGCAGACTATCAAGGTGATCTTATTGGTGTTTTGGAAAGAAAAAAATATGTTGATTTTTAGAAGGCAATATGAACATGTAAGGATGAGAAATTAGAGTGATAAAATGTGGTCAGGAAGGTTTGGTAAGAATCCAGATCACCATCACTAAAGGCCTGGGTTTTTCTAGGACATGGTTAGAAACCTGTTAGGTTACCTGGGTTTGAATTCTAGTTATAGCACTGTGACTTAATCAACTAGCACTGCAACTTAGACAACTCTTCTGTGCCTCAGATTCATCATCTATGAAATGGGGATAATAATTTTACATACCCCATAGAATTGCTTTGGGATTTTATTGATTTAATATTCTTAGAGTGCTCAGGTGATTGGTCCTTAGTGGAGGCACTGTAGACCTCTTAGCTTATTGTGAAACTCAAAAAGAAAAGCCGAGACTATATAAAATAGATTTTTTTAAATCATCTGCATATGTATCATAGTTGAAACTATGGTAGTATAGAAGGGATGGCTCATAATGAATGTCTGGGGTCAAAATACAAGCTGTCCACAGTAATATCCTCAATTCAATGGAAAGGCAGGGTAAAATGTTGATTTTAAGAAGTAATAAGATGAGTAGAGAGGAAAAGGAAAGATAAGGGTCTCATCAGCCATAAAAAAATGAGATTCTCACAAAGGAATGTGGCCAGTCTTATCAAATTCTTAGAGAGGTGGCAGAGTACCTGACTGGAAAGTGGTCAATCAGGTTTTGGGTTCCAGTGATAACTACTGCTTACAAAAGTGGAAGAAGACCAATTCTAATGAGTTGAATGGGAGCCACATAATACTTATATGAGACAACAATCATTGGTAACTGTTCCAAGATTAATGAAAAGGAAAGGAAGAGAGATATGTTTAAAGGTTAAGAGAATCAATGATTTTTATTGTTTGCTGTTTATGTTACATTTATATGTGAACTTTAAAGATAGGGAAGCTGAGTATTTTTTTAGAGAAAGAGGAAATTAAAAAAAGGAAATTAGAGATAGTGGTATTGAAGGAAAGATAAGTGAATGAAGTTCACATGTTAGGTGACACAATATAGAGCTCAAATTTCAGAACTTTGGCATTCAGAAATAGACCATCAGCATCCACCTCTAACTCCCTTTGACGTGTTGAGTAAGAGATCTTGATATTCTGACTGTTTGGCCTGGTGGTAGGTGAACTAGCCTAGAGACAACAGGATACCTCACATAGAATGCATGAGACGGAACAAGGATAGGTTGATGAATTGGATCCATCCAATACATGTAGAGAAATCAAGGTATTTCAGGCAGAAGAAATGGCCAGATTAAAACTAACAGCTATTATTTATTTCTATTTGCCCTCTTATTTCCATAGGTGATCAGTATTAGTCAGGTAACATAGAATAGTGGCTAAAGTATGAAAACCTGAGCTAAAATGACATTAAATCCTGACTCTGCCTCTTACTGTTTGTTTAACCTTGTGATAGGCCTGTTCTTTGGGAAACAGACTCAGACTGAAATCTGTGGCCAGGAAGCTCTTGGAGAGTTTTCTCAAAATAGCATCAGTGAGAAGTAAAGGAAGCAAGAGTGTGAAGGGTGAGAAGTTGAACAGTGATCTGGTTGCAACAGTTTGTTAGTGTGTGTCGTGGTTAAATATAGAGTGCCCCCTGAAGACAGCAGGTATTCATGCTCAGGGTTGATATAGTTAATCATGAGGGTTGTAATCTCATCAGTAGATAAGTCTACTGTAATGGATTTATCTGGGTGGTAACCTAGACTGGTGGAGTGTGGCTGGAGGAGGTGGGTCCCTGGGGGTGTGGCCTTAGGGATTATTCTTGTGTCTTTGAGTCTCCTTGCTTGCTGCCTCTTTCTGCTCCCGGACCCCATGATGTGAGGAGCAGAGCCCATGTGCTCTCCCTGTCTCCGCTTCCTACTGCCATATCCTGAGCTTCAGACTCTGGACTCATATGGTCTGAACCCAGAAAAAAAACTATGAGCAAATAAATCTTCTTTCTTCTAAATTGTATGGTCAGGTCTTTCAGATTATAGCAGTTAGAATGTTGACTAAGACAGTGTGACAGCCTGCCAGACTGCCATGCAGACCTAAGGAAAGTCAGGCAAGGCTGTTGGTGAGTCCTCCAGCCAAAGTCGTACAGTTGAGGAATCCTACATCTCCAGGAACAGGCCAGCCTTGGTGCTTCGGCTGCGCATTCACACAGGCCAATATGAATTTCAGAGCACAGCTGCTAGTACAATTAAGCTCCCTGCAGCTGGATATCTGGGAGGCACATTCTTAGGGCCACCATGGCTCTATCAACTAGACAGTGCATGGTGCTGAGCGACGACAGCCAAGCCAAATTCCACTTATCCAAATTTGCTCCATTCAGCCATATGCATGAAATGATAATTGATCTAAAGGTGCTGTCAGTGTGTTTCCTGACATTTTAAAAAAAACTCCAATTTATCTTATGTGGTACATAAGCAAAAACATTTGATTTTAAAAGCCCAGCATACATGAGCCTTCTGGAGGTTTTGCAGAATTACTTCTTGGTAAGAATTTGGACAGTAAGATGAGACATGCTGAAAGACATATTTCAGTGCACTCTAGGAAAAACTTAACATGCAAACTTATCAATACAGCTACTTACTACTGAATTTTGTCAGGTGGCACAGTAAGAGGAGCAAAAAAGCTAAAATTATGAAAATCACACCTAGAGTACTCTCAAAGTGTTGCACAGCACACAGATCAAATGCTGAGGATGTATAAAAGTTATAATTCTTTTATAGATAAAATCTTGAAATTTAAACACTCTAGATGTACTTTATGATTTGATGACCAAATTCTTTGGCAGTAGCTGTTATCTTTCTTTTATGTAAATTTCTGTATTAAAACACCAATTCTGGATCACAAGAATTTTGCAATCTCTAGAACTTCCCACCCCTATTGTGAAAGGACAAGGAAGACCCTCAAATGTTATGAAACATCAATAATTATATATGTGAAGCAAATAATTAATTTAGCAAAGCACCAAGATTTGGCTTTAAACTAATGCAACTGTCAAGTTCTAAGAAAAAAAAAGACAACTGCCTGGGGCCCTACATTTAGGATTAGGGTTGTTCTGCAATCAAGATCTCTGGTCAACCACAAGTCAGAAACAATTTTTCAAATAGTGACTAGTTTTGAAAATGTATTCTGCAGTAGCAGATCATAGAATGCATTTTATTTGTGCATTAATATGGAACAAACTTTTGGCTTGTCATCATGCAAGTTATATTACAAAACTAATCAGTTCCACAAAAATGAAGTACCCACTGTTACGGTCAATTCTTTCACAGATGCATAGTAGTTCTAGAAATGCATCATATGATAAATCTGGGGCAATAAACATAATTCTGAAGAAATAAACATAACTTCAATGTTTTTACATGAAATGGAGGTTTATCATCCTAAAATAAAAGAAATAATTTTATCTGATAGCAAAACATAAGCAGAGTTATTACATAATGTGTTTTGACAATGAGCACATTTAATAAAAAGCTTACTGTTTTATTCCATAGCTGAATAAAGTCAACTAAGAAAGCTAATGAAAAAGGTTCAAAGTCTTGGGGAGATAAAAAAAATGAGACCACCAAGTTTAAAAATTAAACTTAGTTTGTTAAATTTTTGAAAGCATAACATTATCCATGGCTTTGAGAAAAATTATAATTTAGAATCTAAAAGAATAAATTATGCTTCCAAAATCGCAAAGTACTATAGAAACATAAAAATATATTTCCATAAATACCCAACCTGGGAGGTAAATTCAAAGATTGCTTCCTTAGAAATTTGAAAACCTAGCCGGGCATGGTGGTGCACGCTTGTAATCCCAGTACTTTGGGAGGCGGACACCAGAGGATCCAGGTTCGCGGCCAGCCTCAGCTCGCTCTCTCTCTCTCTCTCTCTCTCTCTCCCTGTCTCTCTCTATCTCTCTCTCTCTATCTCTCTCTCTCTACTTAGTGGAGGCCCTCCGCAACTTCGTGAGACCCGGTTTCAATATAAAGAATAAAAAATAGGGCCGGGGGTGTAGCGCAGAGGTAGAACGCCCCAGGTTCAATCCCCGGTACCACAAAAAAAAAAAGAAAGAAATTTGAAAACCTCCACAACTACTATTTAAAGGAAAATCACTGTGCTATATAGAAAATAGTTTAGAAAATGGCTTGCAAATATTACAGAAAGCATGTGCAGTAGCTCTCTTTATCATCAGTTACAAGATTTTCAGCTTACCTTGTCACTTCTATTTAAATTCTGAACAATTTTTATAAATAAAAAATCGAAGAGAGGCTTAATGGTTGAAAACTCTATGATAGAGACAACTAAATTTTACTGCTGACTTCTTTAGATAAAAGTGGCAGAGAAGACTACCCTAGGCTTTTCAATTAAAAACTTTTCACTGAAAGTCTCTAAAACAAGGAGCCTATTAGAACTTTTAAAAAAAGATTTAAAATTTTAGGTAAGTAGAGGTGGTGCTAATACTGAAGCATTATGGAGCAGTCATCCTTTCCTCCTCACTTCTAAGGAAAATATAAAACAGTTTTGCAGAAGAAATAGCAGAAAGCTTCCTTTGTAGGCAAATTTTCATTCCAATTTTACCAGATCTTAGCTATAGTCGGCAAAATTCACTTCTGATGTTTTATGCTAAGCACATCTGTTGTTAGTAGCTGGAAGACAAGCATGCTCATTTTTTAGAATTCTATATAAATGGAAAAGAGTTGCATTATGCAAAGGCTTTTCTAAGTATCACTTAGAATAAAATCAGTGCTATTTAGTCCACATAAGCATATTCAAGAAGAATTTTTCTCTGAGACTGAAAACAGATTTCTGGAAATTATTTCACTGTAGAAGACGTGAATCCCTCTTGTGGATTGAAAACAGAATATCTCACAGAAGCTCAGATTCCAATAATCAGGTACTTACACACTATGACAAATTATGTAAATAATTAGATCAACCAAACTAATTAAGGAAGCAAGTTCCTGTTCCTAGATTTCATTATTTGTGACTGAACAAATCAGGGAAATAATGAAATAGAGCTCCAAAAAAGGTGACATGTGACATCAATTGCTAAAATATTACATAGGACCAATTCAGAAAAGTACCAGCTTCTCTTTGAAAGGAAAACTCAATGATATTGAAGAGGTAGTGTGTGTGTGTGTGTGTGTGTGTGTCTGCATTGCCATTCACATATTTGTGTACCTCCGATCCCTAGAACAGGGTGAAGCAACCTCTCTGTATTGAATGTATACCATTGTTTTAGGCCTATTTAAGAAGATATCATTTAGGTTTAGAAATCAAAAATTACAAGAAGCTAGGACACATGAAAGGAATAAGGTATGGTGGAAAGGCGAATCATTCTAGGCAGAGGAAACAAAACCTGCAACCTCTGGAAGCACTGTCAGGTTAAGACAATGAATGAATAGCAGTGTGACTAGGCAATGGCTTCCAAAGTTCTTGACCATGACCCACAGTACGAGATGAATTTTACATTGCCATATAATACAGTTGATTGTTAAAAAATGCAGTTAGGGGCATTGACCTCCATGAAGTAACAAATCCACATATAACTGTTGACGCACCTAAGATTTACTATTAGCCTGCTGTTGACTGGAAGCCTTACTGATAACATAAATAGTAGATTAATACATTTATTGTATATGCATAATATATGTGAAAAATGTACAAGAACCAGGAGAGATCACTTTTTACTGCCATCAGTAGTTTTATGCCAAGAGGATTAGTGGAGATAATTAGCATCACATGGCTTCTTAAGCAGCTACTTTAAACCCTTGAGTTCACCACAATGGCAAGAGGAGGTGGCTGTGAAACTACTACAGTAGTATGGTATGTACTACAGTTAATTTTATGCAATTGAGATTTAATACTACATCATTATGTTTGCTTACATTCTCTTGATTAAAACTGATGTCATGTACATAATCTGTTTCTGTGATTTTTGATAAATTTGTCTTTTTGTAATATTGGTGAGTATTTTATGGTAGTATATGATAAAATAGATCATGGCTACATATATTTTATGCATTTATGACATATTTGTCTTAAATTTTATACTATTTCTAGCCTATACATTTTACCTGGGAGTTTTTTTTTACTTGCTTCATATCTTCAAAAAAAATGTCTGTGTGTAAAGACTCATGCACTTAGTATCCATGTTGTTCAAGAGCCAACTGCACACAGCCAGAGACACTGCAAACAGATACATATGACTTAAACAAGAACTTTGTGAAACAACATTTATCTTTACCATGTGTCACAAACTTTGTTTATTGTTTCTATTATTTTCTTTTTGATATTTTTCTCTTTTTTACACAGAGAACATTAAATTGATTTCATAATCCACTGGTGGGTCACCTTACAGTCTGTAAAACAAGGGAGTAGAGTGTGGTTGATACTACTATAAGGTAAGGTTTATAGGCTATTAAAAGGGATTTGTTTTATGAGATATAGTAGGGTGTCAGATTTAGCAAATGAAAATTGCTGCCCAATTAAATTAGAATTTAGAATAAACAATGAATGACATTTATTCATTCATTGTTTTTAGTATTTAGCCTCACCCAATACTTGAACTACAATAACACAATACTTCTGATTTCTTTTAAAGGTTCCTCCAGTTACCACAAGGTGAACTAGTTAGAGAGATGTTGCAGGATAAACTATTGTTGCTTGCAGGGAAGGAGAGGGACAGGCCCATGGATCCTAGAACATTGGCTTAACATAAGTTAGCACTGTGAGTTTCAGAAATATGCCAGGTCTCAAAACAAAAAAAGAATTAAGTCAGCCAGTTATATACTAGCAAACTTATTGTATATACTTTAAGTTGTAAAATCTATGTCTCAAAATAGCATCAGTAAAAATGTTATACAGATAATAAACACAAAATGTTATGGTTCTTGTGTCAGTCTGCATTTCATCACTATAATGAAATACCTGAGATAATCAAATGATTAAAGGAAAAGATTTATTTAGCTCATAGTTTCGGTGATTTCAGTCCAGGACTGCTTGGTCCTGTGGTGACACAGTACATCATGATAGAGAGCCTGTAGTAGGGCAGCCTGTTCACCTGGCAGCAGCCAGGAAGCTAAGAAAGCAGCAGGAAGAGGCGGAGCTCTAATATCCCCCTGGAAGCGCGCCTCCAATGACCTAATTTCCTTATACTAGGCTCCACCTCTTGAAAGTTCCACCTCCTTCTGATAGTCCCAACACGAGGACCAAGCTTTTACCACATGGGTCTTTGGGGGATATTCCAGATCCAAAGTAGAGGAATTCTACTTGAGGAACATCCTCTCAAAACCGACTCCACTCCACTGAGTAGGAGCTCATCACACTTCCATTGTTCTTTGTCATGCCCCTTCCATGCCCCAGGTTTGGAGGTTTGGATATTGTTTCATAGGAGAAAGGAAAATGATCCCGGGCTGCTGATCACCACAGATAGAACAGCCTGTGAAATTGTCTAAGTGTACACCCCTGAGTTTTGGGGGGAGAACTTAGAATGGAATTTTAACTGTAATAACTTGTTTTCACTGATAAATTATATAATGGTTTCTTGAATTAAGTGGCTTTTGTTTAAATTATTTTATATGTTATTTACAAAATCTTATTAGTGGTCATGACCCTTTGGAGAATATTAAGTCTAATCACAGTTCCATCTTTACTCCAATTAATCACATAATCACTTAAAATTTTATTTTTCCTTTTCAGTTGTTCATATCTCTAACAAAAACAACCTATCAGAATCATATCTCTGAAGTAGGGATGGTCCCATATCTTTGATGACTTAATTGTAGTTTCATGATGCAATGTCACTTCAGGAGTCCTTCCCCTTCAACTGGATTTTGGAAAAATAACTGTAATTTAGAAGGACTTAGTTTCACTGCACAATTGCCCATGAAATCATTAGAATTCTTCGGCATCCTTTAAAAGAATGTGGGTAAAGTACTTAATCCTTACAAAATAAGTTAAAGAGAATCAATTGTTCTTTGGAAAGTAATTAGCATCATCTAAAATAGCACAGAGTGATAGTTGGGATCAAGAAAAATGTAAAGTAGAGGAGGAAAATTTATTCAATTATCAAAATTAACTCAAATACTGGCCACTCTATATAAGTTGTGATATAAAAGATAATGTCTGTATGTGTTAAAAACAACAAATGGAATTCCATGCATCATGGTAGATGATAGAATTCCCCTCCTGTAACTATAATAACCCATGGAATAGTCAATATCAGGGCTGCTTTTGATCTTGACATTTTACAAGAACACAATAAATGCATTATATATAGAAGTTCAGTTGAGTCAAAAAGCTATTTCCACATGTCTATTACATTTAATAGATGTAGTTATAATAGGATTTTTCCACATGAAATTGAAGACACATTTTATTTCACTAAGCATTCAGAAGAATTTAAATTTCTTTTGAATTAGAGCAATTATAATCTACATATCTCCCTCCCCCAGCAATTATAGCATTTCTTTCTCTAATATTAATAAAGCTTCAAAGTGAACATCATTATTCATAGCTATAGAAAGTTGCCATAAACATGCAATGAAAATTATATTTCCAAGTATTTGGACTAATTCCTAATTTTAAATCAATCTGGAGATTTCTAAAATCAGGTCAAATTAGAAAACATAAACTAAACCTAAACAGATTTGATTCATCAAAGATAATTCAGAAAACCCTGTAGTGTGATATAGTTCAGTTTGTACCAATGCAAATGATATTATTTTCATTATCTGAAGATGGTAGAGTTCTTTCTTTATTCAAATATTAATATAACTTAAATTTGTATTTAAAGCTGAATCCTTTTAAGATAACCCATAATCAGCATATGATTCTAATTTTTGATAAATACAAATCTATAATTATAAATAATGGGACTAACATGAATGTTTTAGCAATTCATGAAAATCAGATAAAATTAAAATATTTAATTCCAGTAGATTATAGATTAACAACTGCTTACTAACTCAATAACTGTATTTTATTTTTTCACTCCATATGCAAAGAATGATTTTTTTGTTGTTAACCTACTACTTTAAAAAATTAGCAGCCTTGGTAAATATGATGGGCAAATGACCTGGTGCTCTAAACACTTGCTTTTTTCTACAACATAAGAGAGAACATTTTGAGGTCTGTCTATATTTCCCCAATTTTTTCGTCAGATAGCTGTGTACGAAAATATAGGAAATCATTTAAGTTTTGTTAAATAAAGTAGATATCATGTATAATCTTCAGAATAGCTTTTCATGTGAATATAGACTATCTGGCACTTCCTTTACACATATACCATCATGCATCACCTGATATAACCCAATGTGTGAAGTCTGTCACTGCTAGATTATGTTTACTAGATTTATAGATTAACAGAGTATCCAAAGCCTTATAGTTCAGCATGTCAATGTTTCTCTAACACTACCGCTTTGGAATATAAACTTTTACCTCTTGAAATCTACAACCAATAGCAATATTATAAAGTCTATACATGTATTAGAAATTTAGGATTATAATTATAGCACAGTTGACAAAGATTTGGCTGCAAGAGTGTTCATGTAAATATTTATAATGTGAAAAAATCGAAAAAATCTAAATAGTCAACAATTAGAAATTATATTATGGATAAAATAAGAAATTGGAAGAAGTTTTACAAACAAAGCTATAAAATAGTATTATAAAATGAAACCTGGGAGAAAAGGCATTTGGATCCTTGTTAAAAAATGATAAGCCCAAGAATGTTAAAAACTGATTATGTCTAAGTAAAGTATCAGTAATTTGCTTATTCTAGATTTTTTTCTATTGAATTTTCTACTTATATTTCTAGGAGGCTATATATAACATTAGTAAAGTTTGAAAAAGTTTATACATGGAAGTTTTATAAAAAGTGATTTTGAAACTATAAAATACTACCTCTATTAATGTAAGTTTGACAAAAATACTAAAGGTCATGCCTTCATAAACCTATAGGCTAAACATGTTTGTTCCTTTCTCTCCCCAAGGTAAATATAAATTAATGCCTCTTGTGCACATAATCAATCTTCTGCTTAGAATGTCATATTCTCTTAATGAGTCCTAGCCATTCAGTATTGTCAATTTAACTACCTTCTTTATTGCAGTGTAATGAGTTTTTAAGGCAGTCCTTTCTCTAATCCCATTTTTAAGAAAAATAATTGAAAATACCACTATATTAATCATGTCTGACTTAAATAATGAAGCTGAACTTATTTCAGAAATACTAAATATAATTTTCCCATAGAAACTATATTATAGTTTCAAATGCATAAATTTTCAATGCTATTTAACATTATTAACATGAAACACATTTAAGCCAGAAAATGTATTTTGGTAGAAAAACACGCTAGACTAATTTTTGGAAAGCTCGAATTATAATTCTTATTTTGAAATAAGAAGGGAGATTTACCTTTATCTTTTTATGAATCAGTTTTTTTAACTTGGAAAATAAGAACATTTCATATCTTTCTAAAATTACTTGCAATAGAGTATCAAATTTTCTTTGCCCACTACCTTTAATTTTCCATATTATTTTTGATGTACTCTCTGCTATAATTGATGGTCTAGTTTTTATAGTTGTTCTCAGTTCAATTAAGCCATATATTTTTATTCTTCCTATATTTGGCAACTGTGTTATTATTTTACTCAATCTTTTTATTTTTAAAATTTATTTATTTTTTGCCTAGTTAAATATTATTACTCTTTGGTATTTGATATTAGTTTATATTTTATCAATCTTTTTAAAATAAGTTATTTCTCAAAAACTTAGGAATATTACATGCTATACATTCTTAGAGAGTATATGTCCACAATTCATGATTTACATTCTTTTAAAAAATTATCAGTAGATACATAAAAACACCAAACATATATACACATACATATATATATATATATATATATATAATACACACACACACACTTATGGGGTGCCACATGATTTAATCAAAAATGTCGATCATTTTTATATATTTATTGTCCACTTATACTTCTTTTGAGAAGTGTCTATTCAGTTGCTCTCTTTTGATTGGGTTATTTTTTTAATGTTAAGATTTTGAAGTTCTTTGTATATTCTAGACATTAGTCCTCTATCAGAGGAGTAGCTGGGAAAGATTTTCTCCCATTCTGTAGACTCTCTTTTCAGACTCTTGATTTTTTTCCTCTGATGCACAGAATCTCTTTAATTTAAAACATATGCTGGAGAAAAAGGCAGTCTTTTCAACAAATGTTGCTGGGAAAACTGGTTATACATGTGTAGAAGAATGATATTAGACCCCAATCTCTCACCCTGTACAAAAGTCAACTCAAGATGGATAAAAGACCTAGAAACTAAGCCAGAGACTTTGCAATTACTAGAAGAGGGCATAGGACCAACTCTCCATCATATAGGCACTGGTAGAAAATTCCTCAATAAAACCCACAAAGCTCAGGAAATAAAAACGAGAATCATTAGATGGGTTGGCATCTAATTAAAAAGCTTCTGTGCAGCATATATCTAGTCTGAGACAAAAAGGTCCATGTATTTTTATACTTACATATAATATTTTTAAACGTGATTAATATGCAGTTGAAATGAACTATGTTCACCTATTTAATCTGTTCTTACAGGACAGTGGTCCCATAGCTAAAATTGAGGAGTGTATTATAAAGTAAAAGTAGGGATACGTTATTAAGAATTAAAATATAAAAGCCGGGCTTGGTAGCCCATGCTTGTAATCCCAGTACTTTGGGAGGCGGAGACTGGAGGATCCAGGTTCATGGCCAGCCTCAGCTCTCTCTCTCTCCCTCTCTACCTAGTGAGGCCCTCTGCAACTTCGTGAGACCCAGTTTCAGAATAAAGTATAAAAAATAGGGCCGGGGGTGTAGTGTGGAGGTAGAACGCCTCTGGGTTCAATCCCCAGTACCGCAAAAAAAAAAAAAAGAATTAAGATATATTACATGTTTTTTAGGAAAAAACATGTAAGTATTTAATTTAAGCTTAATGTTTTCAACATTGATCTCTTTTAGTTGATCTGATAAGAATATTCTTCCAGGGGCACAGTGGTAGAGTACTCGCCAAGCATGCATGAGGCCCTGAGTTCAATCCCCAGCACTGCCCCCCCCCCAAAAAAAATAGACTATTATTCTGGAGACAAACGTTAGACAAAGATATTGCTCACAATTAAAGAGTTAATGTAAGAATGGTGATTACCAGAGGCTGGGGAGAATAAGGGGAGGGAAGGGCTGAGGAGAGGTTATTAATGGTAGTAAGTTTTAGTTTGATAGGAGTAAGAAATTCTGGTATACTGTTGCACAGTAGGCTGACTAAAGATAATGATTATATCATGTTTATTTCAATTAGCTAGAAGAAAGAATTTTGAATGTTTTCACTAAAGGAGTGACAACTTTTTGAAGAGATAGAAATGTTTTATCTGATTTAAACATTACACAATGTATACATGTATCAAAACATCATGTGAGCTGGGCTTGGTGGCACACACCTGTAATCCCAGTACTTGGGAGGTTGAGACAGGAGGATCACAGGTTTGAGTACAGCCTCAGCAAGTAGCAAGACTCTCATCAACCTAGAGATACCCTGTTTCAAAAATAAAAATAAAATAGGGCTGGGGGTAGAGCTCAGAGGTAGAATGCCCCTCTGTTCAATCCCCAGTACCACACAGACCAAAAAATATATTATATATATAGTTTATATTTATAAATTTTCTAAAATAAAAATTATGACATTTTTATTATATTACATTTGTTATAATAAACATAATAAATAAATATATTTATTATATTATGCTTATAATATAAAAATTATAAAATAAAATTTATAAAATATATATTATATATATATATTTTTTTACATACACATACATACATACACATAAATGTTGCCTGGTGTGGTGGCATATGCCTGTAATCCCTGTACTTGGGATAATAAGACAGAAGGATCACAAGTTCAAGGCCAGCTTCAGCAATGTAGCTAGACTCTCAGCAACCTAGCATGACCGAAAACAAAAATAAAATGGGCTGGATGTGTAGCTCAAAGGTAGAATGCCCCTGAGATCACTCCCCAATGCCACACACACGCGCACACACACACACACACACACACACACTCAAAATGTAGTTTTGCAACATAAAAACATGACTGATTTCAAAATAAACATGTCAATAAAAGAGAGGAATGAGCATAAGTAATGACAGTTGGGTCTCTCTTCAATTATATAATAAATTTAAAGCAAACTGAAATGGTGCATTAGGATAGAATACACATGAAATAGAAAAAAAGACAGCAGGAAATTAAGAAATTAAGACATCTCATAAAGATATGCTAGCACATAGGAAATAGGAAGAAATTTTCATGTAAGACTGTATATATGTACATGTTTTCCAAATTATAGGTTTGGGAACAAAAAAAACAGCATAAAATGGACATTAGTCCTTTTGAAAGGAATGATTCTTATATGAAGGAAACTGTGACACTCCTGAAGGACTACAAAAATGGACTTGAATGTAAAGATGTGTCATGCTTTTGGATAAGAACCAAAGTCACACAGATGCCAATTATCTCTAACAATTTATGAATTCAAAATAGACTCCTGAAAAATACCAGCAGGTATTTTTATGGAAGTAGACAATTGGATTCTGTTATACATATGGAAAAAATATGTAAGTAAGAACAGCAAAGAATACTCTGAAAAAGAATCAAGATAGGACTAGCTTTACCCATATTATGATATATCAGAAAACCTCAAAAATTAATAGACCAAATAATGTTATGTTCAAACATGAATGTATCACTATGAATCTCACGATCATGTATGGGGAAGCAAAGGGCAGGGGAAAAGCGAGGTGTGTTGGAGGAAGTAGACTAATGATGCTGTGTATATGTATGAATGTATCACTATGAATCTCACTAATATATATGATTAAAATGCACCAATAAAAATTAATAGTTTTGGCATAAGAAAAGACAAAAAATAAAACAGTCAGAAATGTTACCATACACATTTGGGAACTTAGCATATGTAATAGGTAGCCTTTCATATCAGTAGGCTAAAGATGGATTTAAATGAATGTTCAAAAGAAAAAAAGAGTGAGGAAGAGAAAGAATCATTTTGTAGGCAGTGCCTTGGGGTGACAGGAGCAAACAATAAGGAAAAACAAAGTCCTGGATTTTAGTTGGAGTCTTCACCAGTTACCTGCTCTGAGACCATGGTGACACCCAACCTCTGTGAGCCTCAGTTTTCCTCATTCTAGAATCAGATTTCCTTTTGTTACATATTAAATGACTGATGCATGGGAAAAAATGATATTGAGTCAAATGACTACAATTTGTAAAAAAAAAAAAAAGTAGATGCAGCATGCATGGAAATGGGCATAAGCATGAAATACAAATGAATTGAAAAGAAAAAGGTAAACTATAAAGTCATTATTAATTTTGTAATAAGGGAAACCTTTGTAATAAAACTTAAGATCCAGATTTTAGAAAAGACAAATATAGTTGTATTAAAACCAAAATGCCTATGAAAAACAATGTTAGCAAGGTCATAAGACAAACAGTGCTCAAACCATTAGCTAGGTAGTATTTGGGAAACTAGATATTCATGTAGTACCAAATATCATTGCACATTGCACACGTCACTTTCAGCTTATGGAAGGGAGCAGCACACATGGTAATGAGGCATTAGCCCGTCATCATGGTAACTTAGTGGTTGAACTCATCATCAGTAATGGAGGTTCAAGCAGGCATTATAAGCCTCTGGGGTGATGTGATACGGAGTCCATAACATCACCTAGAACACATTCTGGAGAAAAAGAGTTGAATCCATGAAACTTACCAATCCACGTTCACATTTCTCTACCTAATAGAAGGTAGAGAAATACATGAAAAATACATGAAAGAAACAACCAGATAAATCAAGGAGACAGAGCATTCTGCAGGAGAACCAGCCTACTCTCTTTAACAAGTCTTTAAAACAAAAATTAAATCAAACAAAAATCATGTCATTCTTTGAAATGAAATAGTAGTTAACTACATATTGTTAACTAACCTCTTTGAGAGGTTGATTAAAATTAATCAGTCACATACACCACATAAAATCACATGTGCACACACACACATACACACGCACACACACGCACACACACACACACACACACACACACACATATATATAAAATAAAACAAATATATATTTTTTGTTTTAAGAGAAAGAGAGACATATAATAGGAAAGGAAATGCAACATATGAGCCTGGATTGAATACTTAGCCAAACCAGTTATAAATGATTACTTGGATCAAATTGGAAAAACCTCAATCTGAATCTATAGATAAGGTTAATTATATCGATACACACAAATAGTAATTCCTAATGAAAGTTAGGGTTACAAAACAACATGACACTCTGACCTCATTTCATGAATATATATTATATATGCACAGATACAGAAAATCCATTTAAAATGTTTTATCAATAAGTTTAAGGAGTGAAAATATCTGTGTGGGTAATATCTGAGTTTACTTTTGTACTTTTGCTTATTTTTTCTTTTTATAATGAAAATACATTTTGTGATCATAGAAAGCTCCTCTTAATATTGAAAACAAGATTGTTTCTGAAATGTTAAAACCACTTCTTTTAAACACAGTTACTTCTCTTTTGGTCATACACCTGGATAAATACATGGGTATTTTAACATGTGATTTCTCCAAATTCTATTCCACAAAATGTGCTTGTATGTTTTTATACGTTCTTGAAACCTGAAGAGGAGCAATTGTAAAAAGAGAATCAAAACACTATGCACATTTTATAGGAGAATTTTACTTTCAATCTGCAGAAGGATAATAATTGCAACAGATGTTTGAGATTTTTTTTATTCTATTCTCCTTATTGCCTCCCCTCCTTTCTGGGTTGGGGCTTAGACTTTAATATTTTAGGGTGTGGAAATGATTATTGTACACACATTTGAAATACTTTGTCCTGCTTCCCTGAGCTTCCTGATTTTGCGAGCAGTTATATCTTCTTCTAGGACTTAGGTCATCCAATTTGCCCTCATAAATATTTAAGTAGGCATTATTAATATTATACACATATATTTAATAACAACCCTTCATAAAAGTAGAGCTCTGCCACCTATAAAACCTAATTGACACCTTTTGATGGATATTGTTTTGAGAGCAGCTGTAAAGAACAAAGTAGCTGCCTGACAGCTGCACCAGAGCCTGGTGCGAGCCCAGGCCAGGCCAGCAACTGCCCAGTGCCCGAGCCATGGTCTCCAGGTGGTTTCGTTTATCTCTCTGATACCTTTCAAATGCCTCTCTAGCAAAATGCCTTAAGCAAAACACTCAGATTTCCAGGTGTGGTCTTATTAGAAGAATAATGTAGATATATGGAGAAACTTTTCAGGAAATAGTTTCAAAAAATCATATTTGTAGGAAAATAGTTTAATCACTTCCCTCCTAAAAGTTTGCTTCTGACAACTTCACCTAATCTTGTGTGTGGTCTCAACCACTCACTATCTGTCAAACATTCAGGATCAAAAGGGAATTCTCTTTAATCATGCCTTCTGCTCTCAACGGAAGAATAACCAGATTATAGGGATTCAATTTTAAGCTTCAATCCTGATGTAAATATAACATATATAATAGAATTAGGATTATTTTCATTTGTTCAATAAATAAAATCTCTGTTCTAATAGAAACATCCCCGTGAAAACATTATGATGCATATGGGTGCTTCTGCATGCTTCCCTGGGATGTACTCCAATTGTGGCTAAGAATTTTAAAAAAAAGTGAACTAAATGGGGAAAAAAAACACTTTTTTCCATTTAAATAATTGGATTCATAATCAGATTGTGAGACAGTTGTCCCAGATATTACATAAAACAGACATACAAGATGACTTGTTGAATGAAAGCCCCTCTGCCTCCTCCACCTCCTCCTTTTACTCCTCCTCCTCTCCATGGATGTGCTCTCTCGTGTGCTTTGCAGCTGTAGCTGCTCCAGTGTAGGGGCAGCAGGACAAAGATATTAAAGAACCTAAAGAGGAGGAGAAGGTGAGTAGAGACAGATTGTTTCTGTTTCGAATTAATAGAAAAACTAGCAGAGTACGATTTCTCCCACCTGTATCTATATCCGTGACATTTATTCCAATATGGAAATAATTTGAACTGATGTACACAGAGGGAATAGGGGGAAAGAAAATAGACTATGACCAAGCAATTAAAATAATCCAACCTAGTTTACTAACTTAAAAATATGAAAAACAAAGCATGCAACCAGAGCATCACTATTGCCCTTCTCTCCCTGATCCCTTACTTTATTTGCCATCTGGGTTGTGTTTTGCCTCCTTTTCCCCTCTTAATTCATTACCCTACATCCCCACCACCACCTCAATTTGCTGACTCTATGAATGGATGGTCTGTTTCATGTCCCTACACACAATATCCCGCTCAGATTTGGTGAGTGACGTAAGGTTTGTGCATTCAAATACCATTTTGTACATTATTCCATACTTACCCTTTGGCTCATTAGTCATAGTACGTGTTGTACACTGTGCCCAGGTCTCAGCTGATAATGACATACTCAAAGAATATGTTGAGTCTCTAGTTTCCTAACATGGTATCACTATCCCATGCAACTTATCCCCTGCGATTTTATTATTTCCAAAGCATGAAGTATTAATATACAGATAACATTTGTTTAGCATTCCCAAAATGTGTTTTGGTAAACTAGACATTTTTAAGGGGTAACAAATAGCTATTTTTAATGCTTGAGTTTAGCAATGAAAATTTTAAATAGAGTAGAGTTTTCAAATCTGTAATTTCAAACTGACTGTATTAGACAGGGTTCTCTAGATTAACAGAATACACAGAATGAGTATATTTTTAAAAAAAGGATTTATCAGATGGCTTACAGTTTGCAGCAATGTAGTCCCAGGTTCTGACTGCACGTGGAGGGTCAGAGGAACCAGTAGCTGGTCGAACGGTCTAAGAGCTGGAGTCTTAGGATTGGAGCAACCACTAATTCA
>PVJS01016671.1:0-37187 GCA_004027185.1 Glis glis | reverse complement strand
CCTCCGCGCTACGCCCCCGGCCCTATTTTTTATACTTTATTTTGAAACCGGGTCTCACAAAGTTGCAGAGGGTCTCACTAAGGGGGAGAGAGAGACAGAGAGAGAGAGAGAGAGTGAGAGCAAGATAGCTGAGGCTGGCTGCGAACCCGGATCCTCCGGTCCGCCTCCCAAAGTACTGGGATTATAAGCATGCGCCACCATGCCCGGCCAGGACTGGGTTTCTTATGTGTGAATGTACTCCTTAACTTCAGAGAGTGTAGGAATCTAAGAACCAAGAGAACTCGATGATGAGTTGGATAAAGAGAAGGGTCAGATTAAAAGGGGAATCAATGATGACTTGATATTTGATTTGAACAATTTATTGGGTAGATAGCATAGCTACTGATGGAGGCATATTTACACAGGGACAGTTAGTTTTATTTTGTCCATCACAGATTTAGATAACTTTCAAAGTGATGATAGTAAATATTCATTTTGGTTTCTGAGCTTGGAAATCAGTAGAAAGACCAGAACTGGTAAAATTTCAGATAATAGTTGTTCTTGTTTTCCACAAACAAGTAAAACCTATTAGCCTTTTACAGTCCATCCCCTATAATCTTCTGGACATACAACCCTTCCACATTGTACAAATCTACATGTCCACTCCGCCTGGACCTTACGCCAATCAGACCCATACCTGGGTCAGAGACGAAATGTCTGATCACAATAGATATGCAGTTAAAGCTTGATGAATCAAGCTGAGCAGGCTATCTCTTCCGTCAAAGCCTGATGTCTGTGGCACCTAAGAGAAACCCTTTGGCATCTTTGAGGTGTCTGAGATGCCTCCTTACCCAAAACTCTAGGTGTCTACCCAGATCACCTGACCACCTTTATGTTTACTTGGTATCAGGCACTCCTAAAGCCTATGCTTGAACTCCAAACATGTTCAGCTGGGTCCTTGCCTTGAGGTCACCAGACTTCTGTTTCAACTCAAATGAATCATTCTCTGAATCTCAGAATTCACAGTGCTGCCAAACCCATTATAGCCGACTCCAAGTACCAGTATCGCAATAGCCTACAAACTGAAGGAGACTTGCAGACACACAGCATATCAGATATGTGAGATCTTCTCACTTGCCCAGTTTTCAAATCCATCATATCCCTTGGGAAACTGTGGTTTGAGGTCAGAGTGTAACCTGCATCCCTGAGGGCTTCTGTGGTCAGTATTACTTTGGTTGTAAGTGATGATGGAATGACAGAAAAAGGAGCACAGGATTTCATGGAAGGACACTGGAGCATTTCACATATGCAAGAGTATTGCTACAGAAATGCATCATCTCCAGGGGCCTCAGGGATTGGAAACAGGAGCTTAGTGGCCCCCATGATTGTTTCTCAATCTTAGATTCTGTTATCTTCCTCATCCACTCTCTACCATGATGGACAACCTCTTTCCAAGCAGTTAGAAACACGGCTATCTATCGATCTAGTCTTAAATTATCTCTGCTTAATAATCTCAGATTATTGATTGTCCTGGCTTGGGTAACATATGCACTACTAGACCAATCAGTCCAGGGAATGAAGTAATGGGATGATCAGTCCACCCAGAACAATATGGAGGTGTGGAGGAAGCTAGCTGGTGCTGTTATGTGAGGAATGGGACCCATTATGCCAGAAAGATACATACAATAGACATCACTAAAGTTCCAGCATGCCTCATGACCAATCCTCTACCAGGTCCAGCACAGATCATGGAAGACTGCAATAGACTAGTGTTCAGTCTGACCCCTCAGACTTCTGCTTCTTCTTCACTCCTTCATATCCTCTCTTTAAAGTCCTTTTGCCCTGTCCTGGAGAGAAGAAAGTTAACTGTATCTAAGCATCCTCTCTATCATGTAATATCTTACAATAGTAATAGATGAAGTATTTAACAGTATGGGCTTTGAGGTCAGGATAATCTGAGTTTATATACTAACTCTTCCACTTACTACCTGATGATCTCAGACAGACCCTCATGTCTTTGTAAAACTGGGATACCAATACCTACCTTAGGATAATTTCCAGGATTAAAAGATACAAGGGCTTTGTTTTCAGGATTTAGGATGAAATCAACCTGTGTTGTTATAAGCCCAGGCTACAGAACTGTAGAATAAGCAACACATATTGCAGAAGTCATTAGCAGCTCAAGGTGAGCCCCTTGGACACCCCACAGCTCATGACCCTGCCTGGACCAAAGCATCCCACATCATGAAGTGAGTGGCAAGGACGTAGAGGAGAACAGGTGGCCATCACTGATGTTGCAGAAGGGCACAGAATATAATGGAGCTCCAGTAGCCTACCTCCCATTGAGCTAAGAACCAAACTTCCTTTCTGCCAAGAAGTCACAAGCTGGGCCAAAGCCAGCTGGCTTGTCACAGTGCATTGGATCTGTGGGAAACGATGATAACCTAAATATGCTTTTTCCAAATGAAAATTTAAAACAGATAAAAAATTCATGGGATGCATATTTATACTTTATTAAGGACAAGGGCTACAAAAGATATGGCTCTTATTCCACATAATGCGGCATGAAGGATTTAGGTTAAATATTGAGAGGAGCTTTCCAACAGTACAAATTGCTTTTAAGGCAGTTCCTGAGCAAAAGCCTCTGTAGAGAGAGAGGTCCTGTGGCTTTGTACTTGCACACTCACCCACAGATAGAGTCATCGCTGCCACCATCATTGGATCTCTGTCGTGTGGGATATGAGCTGGTAAAAATTCAACACCGGGCATGGTGGTACATGCTTGTAATCCCAGTACTTGGGAGGCTGAGACAGGAGGATTGCAGGTTCGAGGACAGCCTTGCAAATAATGAGACTCTCATTAACCTAAAGAGACCCTGTTTCAAAAATAAAAACAGCCATGAATGGTGGCACATGTTTGTAATCCCAGTACTTGGGAGGCTGAGACAGGAGGATCTGGGTTTGCAGCCAGCCTCAGCTACTTAGTGAAGCCCTCCGCAACTTAGTGAGACCCTGTTTCAAAATAAAGAATAAAAAAATAGGGCTGGGGTGTAGCCCGGAGGTAGAATACCCTCAGATTCAATCCCCAGTACCACCAAAAAAAAAATAAAAATAAAAATAAAGTAGTAGGGCTAGGGGTATAGCTCAGAGGTAGAATGCCCCTGAGTTCAATCCCCAGTGCCCCCCCACACACACACACATTTCAGGTAAGAAGGGTCAGGCTGGGTGGGCAGGAGTGGGAGGTCTGCTTTATGAAAGAGTTCAGTGAAATCATCAAGGAACCAGACTCTCTCCAACTAATATTCTCAGCCTGTTGGCATTTGACCTCAGGCTTTTGAGGAACTCAGGCTAACCAGGAACCCTAATCATCACATCTCCACATGCCCACCCCTAAACCTGAAGAGGAATGGGGTGTTTCTCTAGTGGGTTAGTCTGCTCAGACTGCTGTGACAAAGTACCGCAACTTACGGGGCTTAAACAACAGATGTGTATTTTCTCAGACTTTTGAAGCTGGAAATCCATTATCAAGGTGCCAGGAAACTTGGTTTCTAATGAGGGCTCTCTTCCTGACTTGCAGACAACCACTTTTTGGCTGCATTCTCACCTCATCACAATGTTAGCATGCAGAGAGGGAGAACATTGGTGTCTCTTACTCTCTTACAGTGCACCAGCCTGTTGGATGAGGACCCCACCTATGACCTACTTTTACCTTTATTAAGGCCTTATAGGACCTATCTCTCAATATAGTCATTTTGCAGTTTGGGGTTTCAATATATGAATTTTGGAAGAGACACAATGCAGCCTATAACAATTTACTCATATCCCTTTTAAAGCTTGAAAAAATATTTCCCAGAAGCCCCAAGCTGACTCCCCTTCCCACTGGTAAGGGAAATAAAATTATAACACCTGTTTTGCTGGCAGAGCCAGAGTGGGTTTGCTCTCCCCTTAAACACTCAAGGAGTGAATTAAATATGCCTTTGTTAACAAGGAGGAAGGAGACAGTGCCTGTGTTGGGGCAGCCAGCAGCACTGGGCACATTGGATATCATGAAAAAACAACTCGGAACTTTAATAGGTTCTATGCATTTAAACATAAAGTCAGAGAAGAGACTAAGAAAAAAAAAGATAAAAGGGTCAACTCAATGTGGAGACTCTTGTCTTGCTATGGTGTTGTGCTGTGCTTTCTGATGATTTTCTCCTTCAAGTTTTAATATGTATTAAATGATATATAATGGTTTTATAATTTAACTTTTATACATAATTTAATATGTATATATAGCATTTGATTACATAAATCAAAAGCTTTGATTTGCTTTAATGATACAGTAAAAATTAGTTTTTAAGAGATATATTCTCTTTCTCAAAGTAACTTCCTGAGTTCCAAGCCTTCATATATTTATATTAACACAAGAGAATCACTTTCCACTGATATATTACTGAGAAAGAAATTCATCAACAGAGATTGTATTTGAAGGGTGATGAAGACAGTAGACAGTTGTGAAGAATGAAGCATTGTGGGACAAAATGTACCAACATACATAGAAGTCACATTTTGGAGCTGGATATGTTAAAGATATTCCAAGGTTTCTGGAACCTAGAAACCCCCTCCTCCTAAAGAGAGGAATAGCCAGATATAGAGAGAAATATAGAAAAGAAAAATAAATGACTGCAAAGTTATCTGTGGCTCTTTCAAAAATTTGCCCAACATTAATATTAGGCCAAAAGCAGAAAAATCTTCCTTCTACTTCATAATCCACATAGCCCTGTCTTCAAAGATCACAACTCAGAGCAAATGTGGCTTATAGGTATGTTTATTTTTAAATATATATTACCTCTTAATTCCAATTTTTAAAAATTTGAGGTATAACTTACATATAGTAAAAATCACTCTTTTTAATTTTGTGGTTTGGTGAGTTTTGACCAATGTGTAGAGTTGTATAGCCACGACCACAATCAAGATATAGAACACTATTGTCAACCCAAATAAGTTATCTCATGTCCCTTTGGCATCTAATTCTTCCTGTATAGTTTGATTTCTGCTCGTATAGTTTTGCCTTGTTCAGAAGGTTCTACAAATAGAATCATTGTGCACATTTTCTTAGAGAAGACAACAATACCTTTTAGGGTTTTTTTCTGGACTGTAAGTTTGTCTTCGAAAAAGACTAATGTATTGCAGGCCTAATCTTCAGTGTGATAGTCTTTGGGGATGGGGCCTTTGGGAGGTAATCAGGTCATGAAGTAGAGCTTTCATGAATGGGACAAGTGCCCTTCTAAGAAGAGACACAAGAGAGCTTGCTTTTCTCTTGCTTTCTGTTCTCTGTCATGTATGGATATAATGAGAAAACAGTCATCTGTAAACCAAGAAAGGGCCCTAACCAGATGCCCATTAGTGGGCATTTGATCTCAGATTTTCAGCTCTGGAATCGTCAGAAATAAATGTTGCATAAGTCACACCGTCCATGACATACTATGAGACATAAATTGGTAACAAGAAGTGGGGCACTATTTTAACAAATATCTAACACTGTGATAGCAGCTTTGAACTGGCCAATGGGTAGAGGCTGGAAGAGTTTTGAGATCCATGCTACAAAGAGCCACTATTGCTCTGAAGGGAATTTTAAAAGCAATGGTGAGGGCTCAGAAAGAAAAGTGGAAAGCTCTAGAGAAAACTCCTGTCTTCTTAAAGAATACATAATCATGGACAGAAGGTTGATTGAAATATGGTAGATAAAGGCCACTCTACAGAGGTCTCAGGCAGAGAAGAGGGGCATATTAGAAACATGAAGGAAAGGAAATCCTTGTTTTCAGGGACAAATGACTTTGCTGAACTGCTTCCCACCATGTGAGGATATAAGACAGTCATCTGTAAACCAGGAAGAGTGCCCTTTTCTCTACACCAGATCTTGACCTCAGACTTCCAGCTTCTAGAACTGTGAGAAATAAACCACCAAATTGTTGTAAAGAGTGTCTTTATTATTTTGTGTTCTCATTAGCAACACATAAGAGTTCCAGTTGCTCCATGTCATTGTCAGCACTTCATATTGTTTGTCTTTTTAATTTTAACCACTCTAGTAGCTGTGTAGTGGTGTATCCTTATGGCTTTAATTTGCATTTCATAATGAATAATAGTGTTATAAAGATAACTTTTTAAAAAACTAGCTTGAAAATAATACCATGGGTTTTGTAGAAAAGATAGGGAGGGAGGAAAAGTGGAAGGGAAGTAGGTTTAGAGTAAATGTTAGAAGCCTGATTGTTTACTTCACAAAGGTCAAATAGAAGAGTGAGGAAAAGTAAGGAGAGAAGCCTGATGAGGAAAAAAAAAGTTACAACCAACATATGTATTATTTGTAAAATATTTCACTTGTATATAAAATCAAAGATTTGTCCAAATAAAATGAGGCAATGTGTTAGTAAGTTTTCCATTACTGTATCAAAATACCCAATCATCTTAAAAAGAGGAAAGATTGTTTGGGTTTATAGTTTGGAGGTTTCAATCTATGATTGGTTGACCCTTTTACTTTCAGGTCTCTGTCAAGGCAGCTCATCATGGTCATGGCAGAACACACAGCAGAGAAAGCTGCTCACCTCATGGTGGCCACAAAACAGAGAGACAGGAAAGAGCCAGGGTCCAATAGTGCCTTTACACATGGGCCTTTGAGGGACATTCTAGATCAAAACTATAGCAGGCAAATAAGGGTATGTACTGAATGTTATTTGCATAAATTTTGACAGTGTGACACTTAGAATACTGCTTACTAGATGCTTTGACAGATATTTGGAGGTCAAAGCAAACTGCTTACAAGTTGACATCATGGGTCAGGACATAATCATGGGGGAAATCAAGATGCCAGCCAAGAGCAGGGAAGCAGCAGGAGTGACCTCATGCTGATAATGAGGTACTTCTCTAAGAATCTTTTATTTCTATCTCCTTGCCTCTTGTGTCTTGATAAATTCCCCAATGCACAAGAGTTCCCCATAAATGAGTGAATAAAAACTCAAGTTTTCTAGTTGGGACCCAGAAATGTGAGGAGACTCCATGTTGTTTACCACAGTGGATTGATGTCAAATATGCTAAACTGTTGGTGATTGATAAGATATTGACTAGATCTACTTCAATATCCCTGTAAATACACCAAGTTAATAATTGTTAAAAGTAGATGTGGGATAATTATTTTGTGGCACTATATCCTGAATGCCAAATATACATAAATAAATGAATAAATATAAATACACATATATATCACAGCATAGATTTAACTCACAATATATTAATAATTTGATGACATTAAAAATAAGCATTGTTATGGCTTATGGATCATCTTTTTAGTAGTGGTAGCTGCTTGGAATCTTGAGTAACTGAAAGAAAAAGGAGAGGAGTTTCTCAAAATATTGATGGATTTTACTGATGTCTCAATACCTACTGACATTATGTCAGGAAATCATAATCTTTCTCAAGACTATTATGAAGCCAGGCATGGTGGCGCATGATTGTAATCCCAGTACTTGGGAGGCAGAGACCAGAGAATCCAGGTTCGTGGCCAGCCTCAGATACTTAGTGAGGCTCTCCACAAATTAGTAAGACCCTGTTTCAAAATAAAGAATAAAAAATAGGGCTGGGGGTGTAGCTTGGAGGTAGAATGCCCCTGGGTTCAATCCCCAGTTCTGCAAAAAATGACTATTATAAAGAAATTCTCACGATGATATTACTGATTAAATCCTGTTCCTTAATATAGTTTTTCATTTCTACCCCTTCCATTATGAAAATCCATATTTCTTGTGGAAAATTAGCAAAGATTGTGATATTTTTTTTCTTTTTTCGTGGAGATGGGGGCCTCCTACACCATTCTCTTACCTCGAATTATCCAGTTCATCAACCAAACGGTTGTAATATCCTTAACGTGCTTGTGCTCTTCTCTTTAAAGTTTGCAAACATGTATTAAAAATTCCGAGATGCACAGTTTTTGTTTTTGATTTAAATATATAGCAGGCTGGGGAAAGAGTAATTAGCATTGAAGAAGATAGTTAAATCCAGAGAGGTGTATGCCAAAAATCTTAGCCAGTAAACTAAAAGAAAAAGGAATTTAATTACACAACGTTGGTGTTAAAAAAGAAACACAGAGCCAGGCATGGTGGTGCACTCCTTTAACCCCAGTACTTAGAAGGCTGAGACAAGAGGATCTCAGGTTGAGACCAGCCTTAGTAGGCTAGCGAGAATCTCAGCACCTACCAAGATCCTATTTAAAAACAAAGGGTGGAGGGAATGGGAGTGTAGCTCAGAGGTAGAATGCTCCTGGGTTCAATCCCCAGTACCACAAAAGAAAAGAGAGAATGAATGAATGAAAAGAAAAAGAAAAACAGATACAAGAGTGTCTTTAATATAGAAGTTCATTCCTCTGAGCAGTACAGGGATGATAAGGTGATTCTAGGACCCAGCCTATTTTCCTGATCATTCTTCTATCCCCATGACTTCCATCTCCAAATTCACAATGGTTGCTCAAGTTCCAACCATTCCACTCATTAGTAAGGGGGGAAAAAGGAAACAGAGTCTGAAAAACATAGTCTTCTCTTCTACAAATATGACCCAACTTGCATATGTCAGATTTGTTTACATTTATTTGTCTGATATCTAGTCACATGGCTATATAAAGATTCAAAGGGGACTGGAAAATGTTGTCTTTAGTTGGAATATCAAATGTCTGTCTAATATTTTTATTACTGTTTAAAAAAAGGAATGATGGTAATTGGAGGGGCAAATAATTGTCTCTGAGCATACCATCCAACTGCACAAATGAAATACTGAGGAGTCACCTTGACCACTTCCATATGCATCTCTCCCTAAGAGAGTCAGGTCATTCCAAACTCCTTGAGGTTTTATCACCTCCATTTCACATTCTGATCTCTCTATCTTTGCTACTCATTCTTGTCCAATTTACTAGTGGATCCGTCCTGACCCGTAAAGTATTTTCAAAATGTATTTCCCTATATATTCAGGCCTCCCTACAGTCAGTTCTGTATCTTTCATTCAGAGATATTTATTGTTCCAAAATTCATATATGTTCATATTATCAATTGCTTCTTTTTTTTTCTTAGACAAGATGAAGTATACAAGCTCTACTAGGGTAAGAATTGTGATTGGCTTTGATCATCAGTATCTCTCCAATGCCTAACACAGAATAAATATACCATAAACATTGCTAAATGAATTTAATAAATACAATTATTAGGTGGATTTTTACATTGAGTGCAGGGAAGAAGAATGTATTCAGACAATAACTCTTGAACAGATAATACAGTGTTGGAAACCGATGTCAGTGTATAAATAGGAAGTGATGGAGTAGACCTGGCAGTCCTTTTCAGATTTAGACTGGTAATATAATTTTATCAAATCAACATTTGTCCCAAGTAATTAAAATACCTTAATAAATTAAACATTTTAGTAGCTTTTGAAGGTTTTTTCCTAGCAATACTCCTTCTATACTTCCTGTAAAGATAGTTTATATACATTGACATTTATTTAGTACTTACCTGAATACTGAAGCATATTACCATCACTACTCTGTATATCCTTAAGTTTTATCTTGGTATATATTTCCATTAATTATTAAAATACCCCTTCAATTTATTATATATCAAAATTCCATTTTATTATTATAATGATTTTTAATAAAATTAAGGAATATTACCTTTAGACTTATTTTCTATGAAGATTTTAGTTTTGGAAAGCATTCAAGTTCCATGACATGGAAAGAAAGAAATATCAAAGTTCAGGTTTTGGGGTACAGCTGACTCCAATTATGTGAATGATGCTTTAACAATTTTAATCTCCTGGTATCTTCTATTTCTCTTCACATTAATCTACAACTCCTCATGCATGCCAGCATCTGCATCATCAACCAATATTTATTGATGCAGAAATATAGAGCATTGTGCAAAACAATAGGAAGTCAAAATGATATATAATACCTTCCACAAGGTACTTACAGTTTTATATATTTATATTTCCTCTGTGGTTTCAGAGTTGTATAAAGGAGTCATGGAGAGAAAACATAAAAATTGTGGTAGATACAATTGCTTGCCTACCACAAAACATTATTTTTTCTTACCATCCTAAACCTAATTTGGTTTAGGCAGCAATTTGCTCAACCCCAAGGGAAGGTATCATTTTTGCCCAAACTAATACTTTATTTAAATGTGCTTTTATTTGTGCATTGTAGTCTCACATCACAATGAAAATCAAGTTGACAGTAACATACATGCACACAGCACTTGGTACCCCCCCCGGCCTCCCCTTACCCCTCCCAATACAGAGTACTGAAATTGACGTTGGTATATTCTCATATGTACCCATGGTCGATGGTAGTAATCCATTAATGAACTTCATTCTTCCCCTTCCCCTCCCTTAGAACACTTCCCTGGCTCCAGTGAGTCTTCATCATTGCCTGGAGTTCCTCTTGTATCCCAACTACTCCCTAGCTTGTGCATATTAGAGAAAACATTTGACCCTTCTCTTTCTGTGATTGGCTGATCTCACTTAACATAATGTTCTCCAGGTCCTTTCATTTTCTTGTAAATGATACTTTGTTCTTCTTTATTGCTGAGTAGAATTCCATTGTGTGTATTTCCCATAGTGTATTTCCATTCGTCTTTTGAACACCTAGGTTGGTTCCATAATTCGGCTATTGTGAATTGTGCTGCTATGAACATGGGTATGCATAAATTGCTGTAGTTTTCTGGTTTCAATCCCCTTGGAATGATACCCAGTGGTGGTATAGTGGTATAGCCAGATCGTATGGTGGATCCATTCCCAGTTTTCTAAGGAATCTCCACACTAATCTCTATAGTGTTTGAACTAGTTTGCACTCCCAACAACAGTGCAGAAGAATTTCTATTTCCCCACATCCTTGCCAATGTTTATTATTGCCTAACTAATACTATTAATGAAATTTTTTAAGCAGCCAAGTCTTCACTGAGCAGGAGCCTTCGAAACAGAGCATGATGTTTACTGTTTTTGGCCTCCACAACTCAAATTCAACGTTATGTCCCAGTTGTGGCAACCATTAAAAAAGAAAGAAAAGAAAAACTCCCAAAAATGTTCAAGTACACATTGAGGAGAAGGAGTTTAGAAATAATAGTCTAAATTAATCACAGTAATCCTGTCCTCCTATGCCAATTTCTGATCTACACACAGCCATGTGACATAGTTCTCACTGATAATATGCCAAGGTAATTCGTATGGGTTGCTCCTGGTAAGTTTTATTTTATTTGATAACAAAAGACATAACATTAGAAAAAGAGCCCTGTCTTGTCTCTTCTGCTCTTCTAGCTTTGGGTATTATTGAGAAAGTATAAAATATCTTGAATGTTAGCAGCAGCAGTCTTTTAACTCTAATGCAAAATGCCTGACCATAAAACGTATCCATGCTGAGAATAGTGGAGCAAAATAAAATTCCCTAAGCCCATGAAGACATTGTTGAATGGCTGAAACATGTAAGGAAGATATGGGAAGATTTTTATTGTTTTAATTTTAATTAGTCAAGTCATCAGTTACAGCACATGAAGTCAATATAGAACAATTTGAAAGGCCTATCCAATGCATTTTTTTGTTAAATATTTCTAATAGACTCCAATTTTAGGGTATTTTACAAATATTGTGGTCCCAGGAAAAGTATTATAGAAATGCCACAATAGAAAGAACACAAATTATCAGTATTTATATTTTTTATGAAAATAATATTTTTGTATACAGTAGGTCTAGTTTAAAGGAGACCTGAGAGGGCACCTCAGCATAATCTAGTCCCATCTACCTCATTTGTCTCATTTTTTGTAACAGTCTTTTCGAAAGGCACAGCTTCAAAATGAACACTTGCATGATACAGAACTTAACTCACCTCCAAGTCATAACATTCCATTTTTGGACAGCTTTCATCATTAAAAAATGTGCCTTGTGTCCATTTCAAATCAGGCTCCCTATTGTTTCTCCTATATTTTTCTGTGTTTGAAGCCCTAAAGAAAAAAAGAACTGTTTTTCTTGCTAGCAGGGTCTAATTATTCATGGTTAACAATAGGAAAGCAAAGATAACCTGTGGGAAGAAACAGAGATGTGCGATGTCAGAGAATTACAACATGGCACATACAGTCCTTGCTGAATGACCTTGTACATCTCATGCTAAGCTTGTTTGGTCTTCAACTTGCCATCCGTTCTTTGCCATTTTAATATAACTAAACCTGCCATCCTCAAGCTCTAAAAATGGACAACACACTGCATATGTTCATACCTATTTTACTTGGGACCAAAAAAGTGGCAGACGTCCATCCTGCTGTTCATGCCAAAGTGCAATTTGTTGATTGAAAGATGTTAGTTGATACAGTGGGAAGAAGCTGGGCAAACTCACTTGGCATGCACCCATAGCACTTATGCAATGATTTCAAATTTTAAAAATAGACTGTGGCCAACTTTCAACTCAGAGGTGACTTGGGTCAGGTTATTTAGTGCTTCTAAAACAGTGACCAACCATGTCATTAAACAAATCCTAAATTCTGAGCAATGTGCATGTAATTTTCAACTGACAATTATTCTGTTGTTTTTGTTACACTGCCATTTGTTTCTTACAGTAGGTCATGATTAGCAACCCAAGAGGGATGCATTTCAACTATTGTCAGTTTGTACAGTAACAGAGGTCTGAAATTTTATCATGTCCATTTTTTTGGAAAAATATATACTGAGGCAAATTATTAGTAAAAACAAATCTATATAAAACCATTTCTTTCATTCTTGAAATGACTTTTTTTTTCAATGACAAATATAGACAACTTACTTTAATTCAAAATTAAAAAGAGAAATGGATCTTTAACTTGAAGTAATTTAAGTAGCTGTTGTACTATTAGAAAATGAGTTTTAATCATTATAAGATAATTTTATGTTGACTTAATTCTTCCTATAAGTAATAAAAAGAAATTGTGTGTGTGTGTGTGTGTGTGTGTGTGTGTGTGTGTGTGTGTTAACCTATAAGTAATAGAAAGAAACTGTGTGGGGGGTACTGGGATTGAACACAGGGGCATCATTTTTTTCTTTTTTTCATTATTTAGATTTTATTGGTTTTGTTGATCAGTACACAGACATTTCACTTACTATATACATTTAATGCACATACCAAAATCTAAAAAGCCTTATACTGTGATTCTTTTTCAAAGTCATTCTAGTTACTTTCCAGCTTCAAATTTGGAGACAAATTTTCCACAAGAAGTACCAAGTTATCATATCTTCAAATGCTGATAAGCTGTTACTTAAGTCTCACCAATTCACAATTTTTTGTCATATATACTACATATGCAAATTTTCCATCCTTCATAGCACATTAAACAACATGATTAAGAGAACTGGACTACCATGACCAAAGATGTTAGGAAGCACACATACAACTCTGTCAGGGCAATGACCAAGGAGTGGTTTTCTTTAGGAAACAATTCTACTAAAAGGTAACATGGAATAGAATTTAAAATAGTCAAGACACTAAATGGATGACTACAACTCCAAATTGCTGTTTAGTATGGTTTGTATTGTAGGCTATAAGAACTCTGAGCTGCACACCCAGCCCTTTTTTATTTTTTTATTTTTGTTTTGTTTTGTTTTATAACAGAGTCTGGCTAGGTTGCTGAGAATCTTGCTAAGTCGCTGAGGCAGGACTCAAACCTGTGATTCTCCTGTCTGTCTCTCAAGTACTGAAATTGTGCCAGGGGAAAGAAACTTATTTTTCTACCCATGAAATCTGGGAGTTGTGGCTATGTGGGGCATGGGTCAGAAGGTAGATGTGTAAACATTAACCATTGCCCATAGAAAGTAATTACTATCGCTTCTATTGTTTTCTCATCACAACTAAACCAAAACAAAAGTCTAGAATTTCGATTCAGTTTCATTCAATCAAAACAATGGTCAGGACGAACTTGATGGACTTAGCACTAGATTGGAAAGTAAGGAAGGGTTAGTGAACTTGAAAATAGAAAAATATATCATATTCAAAACTGAGTAACAGGGAGAAAAAATATTTCAAAAATGACTGGTTTCCAAGAAATGTTAAAATAAATCTTCTCAACAGAAGCAAAATTATTGAAAAAAGGTCTGTGTCTCAGGACCCATGGAACAATATAAAAAATATATTTGAAGTCTCAAAAGAAGAAGAAAGAGAATGAGAAAGTGAGGAAATAAATTTTCCAATTTGGTAAAAAATCAGTAACATAAACTTTAGAAGCTAAAAAAGGAACTAGAAATAAACCCAATGCAGGAAAAAGAAAGAACAATAAACATAAGAATAGGAATTAATGAAATAGAAAACATATACACAATATAGAACATTAACAAAGCCAGAGCTGGTTCTTTGAAAAAGTCAACAAAATTAATACACATCTACTGAGACAGATGACAAGGGAGCAAAGAGAGAGAGGAGAACACAAATCACAAATATCAAGAATGGAAAGGATATTATCACTATTGATCTTGTAAACATCCAATAATAATTAGGGAATATTAACTTTATGCCCACAAAATTCAAAAACTTTTATGAAATAAAACAATATGTGACAAATTAGGCAATAAGAGGGACTGAGCATGCAAATATCAAAACAGATGGTCAAATGACCAAGCGTAAAAAAAAAAAAACGGAAAAAAAACAGGGAAAAACATCAGCAGCTAAAGTGATAGCACAAGAAAAACTAACATGTTATCGGGTGTTTCTATATGTAGAAAAATTAAATTTTAATGCTTACTGATAGGATCTACAGGTATAAACAGAAAAGTGAGCACTGTGGAAAAAATTCCCCTTGGGAAAGCAGAAGATTCCTGTCCCCCACAAGTGTGACTGTCCTTCAGTTAAACAGGAGTCTTCAGTTAAATAGGACTTTAACCTGATATGGGAGAAATCCACTGAGTTAAAAATATAAAGCTACCAGGAAAAAAAAAACTTCCTTAAAACACCAGAGAACATGAGGATATTTTATTCACTATTTAGTAGCTGCCTGAATATTTTTTTACATATACTTATCTATGAAGTTCTTCAACTAATTCTGACTATATGATCTGTTACTTTGTACAATTCTTTTATTAATTTTCTGGGCTGCATAATAAATTACTTCAAATTTAACAAGCTAAAACAATACATATTTATTTTCTCCAAGTATTGGTAGTCCAGGCACAGCTTACCTGGTTGTCTGTCTGCTCTGTGCCTCTCATGGTTGAAGTCAAGGTATTGGCTAGTCTGTGTTCTCCTGTGGAGCAGAGGGTCTTATTCCAAACTCATATGGTTGCTGGAAGAACTCAGTTCCTGGTAGGTAGAGGGCTGAGGTGCTCACTCCCTTGAAGGGTTCTTCTCAACCCCTAGAGGCCCTCAGAGCTCCTGGACATGTGACCCTCTCAGCAACTGAGCTCTCTCACAGCATGGCAGCTTACTACTGCTCCAGTTGGTCAAAAAGAAGTTTCGTGTAACTCAGTGTAATCATGGCATGACATCTTATCGAGTTTGCTATATTCTGTTGGCATGTAAGATGTAAATCACCTGGGAAACAAAGAAGACCTTGGATAAATGAGGGGAGACACTAGTGGAATGGGGGAGGGACCTAGAGAGGGAGGTAGGGAAGAGAAAGGGGAGATGTGATGATGGCCACTATTCAAATAATCCTTTGTCCATACATGAAGTTAATTACATTGATGTAAAGACTATCTTTTGAGGAGTCTGGAGGAGAGGGGTGGGAACCAGAGGGAAACACACAAGGAATGCTTCCTACATGTATGTATTTATCACTCTGATGTATAATTCAATGCACTGATTTTTAAAAAAGAGGTAAATTACTGGTTCTACCCTTACATAAGGGTAGAGGGATTAGAGGAGGTTTTAAATAGGGTTACTGCAGAATCGTGCCTACTAAGTTTCAAAAACTAAGTCTGTACAATGTTTTCAATAGTAGGTTAATATATTTAAGAATGAAATACACACTTGTGTATTTGATGATTTGAGATGCTTTTTCAAGCCATAGCAGTCCATTTTCAATGTACTAAAGCTAGTTTGGTAAAAAATTTCCATTTTAACTTGCCTTACATTAGACTTAAATTTCAATTTTAGAGATTTTAAGTAGGAAAAATTTTAAATGAAAAAATATGTCTAAGTATAAAAGATTGACAATTTGTATGGAATCTTTAACCAACATTATATACATATATTATCAAAGGATACTACTGGAAAATAATAATTTTTAAAAATAATTTATTACAGTAAAATGTTTACAACATAAAAAGTGTTCATCTTAACCATTTTAAGTGTTCAGTAGCATTAAACACATTCATAATGTAGTACAACCAGTACAACCATTAATTTGCATACCTCTATTCAACTTGAAAACTGAAGTTTTACACCCATTAAACAGTAATTTATTTTCTTGCATCCCCAGTCCCTGGCAGCCACCATTCTAATTTCTGTTTCTATGAGTTTGACAATTCTAAGAAGCTCAAATAAGTGGAATTATAAACTATGTCTTTTTATGACTGGCTTATTACACTTAGTATTATGTCTTAAGAGAGTCATCTATGTTGTAGCATATATTAGATTTTCTTTCCTTTTCCAATGTCTCATTCAATTTCTGCTATGATAACAAAATAGCACAGACTGGGTAATATGTAAACAGGAGTTGCACAATTTTACATTCCCACTAACAGTGTACAAAGGTTCCAATTTCTTCACAACTTCACCAACACTCATTATTTTCTTTTTTTATTTTCATTGGTGCATTGTAATTGTACAATATAATGAGGTTCAGAGTGACAAATATATACATGCACACAGCATTTGTTGTTTCCCTCCAGTTCCCACCTAGTGCCCCCTTCCCCATAGATAGTCTACATTGATACAAGTAACTTCACATATGAAGAGAGGATTATTTGAATAGTCAACATCATCAGCTCTCCCTCTCTCTGCCTCACCTCTCTTTCCTGCACTGCCCCCCATTCCACTAATGTCCCCCCTCAATTATCTGAGGTCTTCTTTGCTTCCCAGTTTCTCTCTAGCTTCCACATATGAATGAAAACATGTGGCCCTTCACTTTCTGTGATTGGCTAATATCACTAAGCATAATATTCTCAAGTTCCATTTATTTTTCCTTCAAATGACATAATTGTGTTATTTTTCATGTCTGAGTGTAATCCCATTGTGTGTATATATACCATAATTTCATAATCCATTAATATGTTGATGGATATGTAGGTTGGGATCATAATTTGGCTATTGCAAATTGAGCTGCTATGAAAATGGAAATGCATGTGCCCCTACAGTAATCTGATTTCAATTCCTTTGGGAAAAGCCCCAAAAGTGATATGACTGGGTCATATGGTGGCTCCATCCCCAGTCTTTTAAAAAACCTCCAAACTGATCTGCATAGCAGCTGTACTAATTTGCGATCCCACCAACAATGTATAAGAGTTCCTATTTCCTCACATCCTCACCAGCATGTATTATTGTTAGACTTTTTGATGATTGTCATTCTAACTGGGGTTACATGGAATCTCAGAATCATTTTGATTTGCATTTCCCCGATTGCTAATGATGTTGAACATTTTTTCATATATTTATTGGCCATTTGTATTTCTTGTTTTAAGAAATGTCTATTCAGATATATTTCCCATTTTTAATTTTTTTTTAGTACTGAGTTTTTAAGTTCTTCCTATATTCCAGATACTAACCTTCTATTAGAGATGTAGCTGGCAAAGATTTTCTCCCATTCTGTAGGCTCTCTCTTTAGGTTCTTGAGGGTTTCCTTAGCTACACAGAAGCTTTTTAATCTTATGCAATTTGTTTATTTTGTTTTTAATTCCTGGACTTTGGAGGTCTTCTTGAGGAAGTCTCTAACGGTGCCTTTGTGTTGGAGAGTTGGTCCTATGCCCTCTTCTAGTAGTACTAAAGTCTCTGGCATAATTTCTAGATCTTTTATCCATCTTGACTTGACTCCTGAGGTTGGAATTCAGTTCCATTTTTCTACATATGGATAACCAGTTTTCCCAGCACCATTTGTTGAAAAGGCTATTTTTCCCTTTTTTCTCCAGCATCTGTTTTTGGCCCCTTTGTTGAAGATCAAGTTGCCATAGGTATAAGGGTTTGTTGTTTCTGTATCTTCCATTCAGTTCCATTGATCTATGTGTCTGTTTCTGTGCCAGCACCAAGCTGTTTTTATTATTATAGCTTTGTAGTATAGCTTGAAGTTGGGTATTATCATGCCTCTAGCATGTTTTTTGTTGCTAATTATTGCTTTGGCTATTCTGGATCTTTTCTTTTCCAATATGAATTTTAAGAGTGATTTTTCTATTTCTGTAAAGAATGATTTAGTGTTTTAATAGGGATTGCACTGAAAATGTTGCTTTTGGTAATATGGCCATTTTGACGATGTTTATTCTGCCTATCAAGGAGCATGGGAGGTCTTTCCATCTTCTAAGGTCTTCTATTTCTTTCCTCAGTGTTCTGTGGTTTTCATCACAGAGGTCTTTTACTTCCTTGGTTAGATTTATACCTAAGTATCTTACTATTTTTGGAGCTATTGTGAATGAAATTTTTTTTCTGTATTTGTTTTTCAGTGGATTGATGATTGGTGTATAGGGTTTTTAAAGTTTATTTCCTAGCCAGCTAGTCTTCTGAATTTATCAGCTCTAGCAGTCTTTTAGTTGATTTTATTGGGTCTTCCAAGTATAAGGTAATGTCATCAGTAAATCGAGATAATTTCACTTCTTCTTTCCCTACTTGTATTTTGTTAATTTCCTTCTCTTCTTTTATTGCTCTAGCTAGAATTTTTTAGTACTATATTGAAAAGTTGTTGTGATAATAGACATCCTTGTCTTCTTTCTGATTTTAATGGGAATTCTTTCAGTTTTTCTCTATTCAGTATATTAGCTTTGGGTTTATCATATATTGCCTTTACGATATTGAGATAACTTTTTTTATGTTCATTTATTGGTGCATTATAATTATACATTTTGATATATGTCAGGGTATGAACATCATACATGCACATATTGCACATATAGCCCTCTGTCCAATCCCACCCTGTACCTTCCCCCTTCCCTCCCTTTCATGCTCCGGATAGTGACTGAGTCTTATAGGTTTGTGTATGTACATCATGTGCTATAGTGTGTTTCCCTCCACCCCCTCCCAACTCCCTCAGTTAGGTCACATTCTTTGTCCATCTAAAAATTTCTCAAGATTTAGAAGGGAAGAAGAGATCTTGAGATAACTTTTTCTATGCCTAGTTTCTTCAGTATTTTTAACATGAAAGGTTGTTGAATTTTATTGAATGCTTTTTCTGCATCTCATCTATTGAGAGGATCATGTGGTTTTTCACTTTTGTTATGCTTATTGATTAATTACATTTTTTGACTTGCATATGTTGAACCATCCTTGCATCCCTAGGAAGAATCATACTTGGTCATGGAGGACGATTTTCTGATGTGTTTTTGAATTCTAGTTATTTTCTATTTTTTTGACAGTGGCCATCCTAATCAGCCTGAGGTGATATCTCATTGTAGTTTTGATTTGCTTTTTTCTAATAATTAATGAGATTGTTAGTCATTTGTATACCTTCTTGGGAGGAATTTCTTTTCATGTACTTTCTTTTCATGTCCATTTTGTATGTGTGTGTGTGTGTGTGTGTGTGTGTGTGTGTGTGTGTGTGGTGTTAGGGATTGGACCCAGGAACATTCTACCTCTGAGCTGTGCCCCCAACCCTATTAATTTTTTTATTTGTAAGCAGGGTCTCAATAAGTTGCTGAGAGCCTCACTAAGTTGCTGAGGCAGGCCAAAAATCTGAGATTCTCCTATCTCAGCCTCCCAAGTGTTGGGATTACAAGTGTGTGCTACCATGCCCAGCGCCTTTGTCCATTTTTCTTTTATCTAATTCTTCTTTTCTTATGGAATTTGGGGAGTTTTCTAAATATTCTAGGTATTAATCTCATATCAGACATAGCTTTAAAAATATATGCTCCCATTTTGTGAGTTGCCCTTTTATTCTATAATTATTTTTTCATACACATAATTTTTTTAAAAAATTAATGAACTCCATTTTGTTTATTTATTTATTTCCTGTGATTCTGTTATGTTATATCCAAGAAACCACTGCCAAATCCAAATTTGTGAAGCTTTTGCCCTATGTTTTCTTCTATTATTTTTATAGTTTTAAGTATTCTTTGATACATTATGAATTAATTATTGTTTACGATATCAGGTAAAGGCCCAACTTTGTTCTTTTGACTGTAGATAACCAGTGCTCTCACCGCCATTTATTGGAAAGATTATGCTTTTCCCACCTTTTGACTAAGGTTTTAGTACCTTAGTCAAAAATCATTTCTCCAGGGTTGGGCATGCCTATAGTCATAACACTCTGAGGAAGACTGAGGTGGGGGAATCACTTGAGTCCAGGAGTTAGAGACCATCCTGGACAACATAGTGAGATCCTGTGTAAAAAAACAAAAAATAAAAATTCATATCACTATGCACACAAGTGTCTATTTCTGGAATCACTATTTAATTCCATTAGTTTATATGTTTGTTGTATGCCAGTACTACACTGCTCTGATTACCATAGCATTGCAGTCAATTTAGAAATCAGGAAAGGTTAGTGCTGCAGCATTGTTTTTCTCTTTTGAAATTGTATTGGAAATTTGGGGTCTTTTGAGATTCCATATGAATTTTAGCATAATGCTTTCTATTTCTGAGAAAAGAACCATTGGGATTTTGATAGAGATTGCATTGAATCCATAGATTGACAAAGTATCCTAATACTTTGCTGAATGTCTGTAATTGTTCTAACAAGTATTTTGTGGAATCTTTAGGGATTTCTACATAAAACTGCAAATCATCTGTGAACGGGATGATTTCCTTTCCAATTCAAATGCACTTAATTTCTCTTTCTCACTCTTGCTTTCTCTCCCTCTCTCTCTCCTAATTGTTTTGGCTAAAACTTCTAGTACTATGTTGAGTAGAAGTGGCAAAAGCTGGTATCCTGCCTTGTTCCTGATCTTAGAAGAAAAGCTTTCAGTGTTTCACCATTGAGTATAATGTTCAGTGTTGATTTCTTATATACTTTTATTGGTGTATTGTAGTCTCACATCATAATGTAGTTCTTAGTGATAGTGACATCCATGTTCACAGCACTTGGTGAGCCTCCCCCCAGGTCCTCTCTACTTCCTCCCCTTCCCCATACATAATATTGAGATTGGCATTGGTATTCTCAGATATGTACATGACATCAATGGTAGTGTTCCCTTCATTAAATATCCCTTTCCCTCCTCCTCCCTCCACTAAACCACCTCCCTCATTCCACTGGAATTTCTCCTCCATTATCTAAAGTCCATCTGTGATCCCAATTACTCCCTATCTTCCCCATATAAGAGAAAAGATATGACCCTTCACTTTCTATGACTGCATAGTCTCACTTAACATAATGTTCTCCAGGTCTATCCATTTTCTTGCAAATAACATAATTTTGCTTTTTTTATTGCTGATAGAATTCCATTGTGTGTATATCCCATAATTTTGTGACCCATTCTTCTGTTGATGAGTACCTGAGTTGGTTCCCTAATTTGGCTATTGGGAATTTTGCTGCTATAAACATGGATATGCATGTATTATTATAATATTCTGATTTCAGTCCCTTTGGAAAGATACTCATGAGTGGTATAGCTGGATCATATAGTAGATCTAATCACAGTTTTCTGAGGAATCTCTACACTGATCTCCATAGCAGCTACACTAATTTGCAATCCCACCACCAGTGTAAAAGAGTTCCTATTTCCCCATATCCTTGCAGCATTTTATTGTTTGACTTCTTGATGATTGCCATTCTAATTGGGGTTGGATGGAATCTCAATGTAGTTTTGATTTGCATCTCCCTGATTGCTAATGGTGTTAACATTTTTATATACTTATTGGTCAATTGTATTTCGTCTCTTGTGAAGTGTCTTATTTAGTTTGTTGCCCATTTCTTAATAAGGTTACTTGATTTTTAGTATTAAGTATTTTAAGTACTTTGTATATTATAAATATTTGTCCTCTATCGGAGGAGTAGCTGGCAAAGATTTTATCCCATTCTACAGGCTCTCTATTTAAACTAGTGATGGTTTCCTTTACTGAACAGAAGCTTTTCAGTTTAATACCATCCCATTTATTAATTCTTGTTTTGATTTCCTAAGCATTTGGGGGTCTATTTTATAGTACTACAGATTGAACCCCAGGGCATTCTACCTCTGAGTTTCACCCTAAATCCAATTTTTTATTCTTTATTTTTAAACAGGGTCTCACTAAGTTGAAGAGGGACCCACAAGTTGCTGAGGCTGACCACGAACCTGCGATCCTCCTGTCTCAGCCTCACAAGTACTGGGATTACAAGCATGTGCCACCATGCCAAGCTAAGCATTAGGGATCTTACTGAGAAAATTTCTACCTGTGACTATATGTTGGAGTGTTGGACCTATACCCTCTCCTAGTAACTTCAAAGTCTCTTCTTCCAGATCTTTGATTCATCTTAAGTTGATTCTTGTGCAGGGTGAGAGGTTGGGATTCAGTACATTTTTCTACAAATGGATAACCAGTTTTTTCAACACCATTTGTTGGAAAGACTGTCTTTTCTCCAATATATGTTTTTGGCACCATTGTTGGAAATCAATTGGCTACAAGTGTGGATTTTTTTTCTGTATCTTTTATTCTGTTCCATTGGCATATGTGTCATACAACCTACCTAAATTGAATCAAGAGGATGTTGAAAACCTAAACTGACCAATAGCAAACAAAGAGATAGAAATGGCAATAAAAAAGACTTACATCAAAGGGAAGTCCAGGTCCAGACAGATTCCCTGCTGAATTCTTCAAAACCTTTATAGAAGAAGCAACCCCAATCCTTCACAAATTATTCCAAACTTCTATGAAGCCAGTATCATCTTAATACAAAACAGAATAAAGATACCTCAAGAAAAGAAAAGTACACACCAATATTCTTGATGAAAATAGATGTAAAAGTTCTAAACAAAATACTAGCAATATGTATTCAAAACCATATCAAGAAAATTATACACTATGTTCAAGTTGGTTTTATTTCAGGGATGCAAGGATGGTACAACATATGCAAATCAATATATGTAATTCACCACATAAGTAGAACTAAGGACAAAAATCACATAATATTCTCAAAAGATGTTGAAATTTCAATAGACAAAATCCAACACCCATTCATGTTAAAAAGACTGCAGAAAATCAGAATAGAAGGAACTTATCTCAAAATCATAAAGGCAATATACAATAAAGCCAAAGCCAATGTCATGTTGAATCAGGGAAAACTGTGAGAATCTGCTTTAAAATCAGGAACAAGAAAAGGATGCCCATTATCAATATAGTGCTTCAGACTCTAGCCAGAGCAATAAAGAAAGAGAAGGAAATAAAAGGAATACATGTAGGAAAAGAAGAACTGAAATTATCTCTATTTGAAAATGACATGATCTTATACCTAGAAGACCCCAAAAAAAAAAAACTCAGCCAAAAGACTTCTTGAGTTGACTAAAAAATTCAGCAATGTAATGGGATACAAATAAATCTAAAAATATCAGTAGTCTTTTTATTTTCCAGCCATAAATTCACTGAAAAAGAAAACCAGAGAGCAATTCCATTTCACAATAACCTCAAAACCAATAAACTACCTAAAATACTCTAAAATGAAAATTATAGAACACGAAAGAAATTGAAGATCTTAGAAGATGGAAAGATATCCCTTGCTCTTGAATAGGTAGAATAAATATTATCAAAATGGCCATTCTACTAAAAGTGATCTACAGAGTCAATGCAATCCCCATCAAAATACCAATGTCATTCTTCACACCCCTGGAAAAATCAGTCCTAAATTCCATATGGAGAAACAAAAGACACAGAATAGCCAAAGTAATTCTCAGAAATAAGAACCATGCAGGAGTCATCACAATTCCTGACTTCAAATTATACTATAGAGCTATCATAATAAAAGCAGCATAGTATTGACTCAAAAATTATTGATTTTCATACATAATTTTATTATGTTAATGTAGTTTTCTATTTCTAGTTTTTTTGTGTGTTTTTATCATTAAAAGGTGTTGAATTTTGTGTTTTCTTCATCAATTTACTTTATCATATATAGCCTTTTTCCCTTCTTTCCATTAATGTGGTTTAACACATTGATCAATTTTTGTATGTTGAACTGTCCTTATATTCCAAGAGTTAGTCCCACATGGTCAGTATGTACAATCTTTTTAATAGGATATTATATTTCTTTTACTAGTATTTTGTTGAGATTTTTGCATTAATTTTCATAAGGGATATTGGTCTGTAGATTTCTTATAGGGTATTAGTCTGGCCTTGGTCTCAGGGTCATGCTGGTCTTATTGTATGAGCTACAATGACTTTGAATCTCTTCAATTTTTTAGAAAAGTGTGAGAGTCACTGGTATTAGTCCTTCAAATACTTGGTAGATTTCACCAGTAATGCCATCATGTCCAGGGCTTTTCTTCTTCAGGAGATTTTATATTGCTGATTCAGTGTACTTGCTAGTGATGGATTATTCGGGATTTCTATTTTTTGTGATATTATTTTGATAAGTTTTGTGTATCTAGGAATTTGTCCATTTAATACCATTTATCCAATTTGTTGGCATGTGGTTATTTTTCATGCTTTCTTATTATACTCCACCCTGTAGAATTGGTATTAATCTTCTTATTTTCATTTCTGATTTTGATAAATTGGGTCTTATCTCTTTTCCTTTAGTCCATTTCGTTAAAATTCTGTCTATTTTGTTGATTTTTTTAAGAATCAACTTTCATTTCATTGATTTTCTCTATTATTTTTCTGTTAACTCCTTTGTTTAGCACTAGTATAATCTATAGTATTGCCTACCTTCAGCTAAGTTTGGGTTTAGTTTGTACTTCTCTTTCTATTTCCTCATGTTATAAAATTACATTATTGATTTGAAATCTTTTTTCTTTGTATCGTAAGCATTGGTAGCTCTAAAAATGCCCCTATAGCAATGCTTTCACTCTGTCACTTAAATTTTTGTATGCTGTTTTAATTTTCTAAATATTTTCAAATTTTCCTCATGATTTCTTCTTTAATCCATTGCTTTCCTGTTCTTTTGCAGTTTTATCCAAAAAAAAAGTTGTCTGTACTGATGTTTTGATGTAATATCCCTATGCATTCTTTTAGAAGTTTCATAGTTTTAGGTCTTACATTTAGGAATTTAATCCATTTTCAGTTTTTTTTAATAGGAGGTAAAGTAGGGATAGAAATTCATTCTTCTGCATATGAATATCCAGTTTACCCAGCATTCTTTTTGAAGGCTCTGTCTTTTTTCCAGTGTATATTTTTTGAAGCATTGTCAAATATCAGTTGGCTATAGATGTGTGGATTTATTTATGGGATTTCTATCCTATTCCACTGTCTATGTGTCTGCTTTCATGCCAATACCATGCTGACATTGTTACTATATCCCTGTCCTGATATATCCAGACTGTAGCATAGAACTGTTTCTCACTTCTATCAGTTTTTGATGGTTTATTATTAGTTATATAAATTTATAATTATTATATATCCTTTCTGTAATGATATATAATGTTCTTCTTTTGTCTCATAATGTATTTTTATTTAAAGACTATTTGGTCTGATATTAATATAGTTACCCCTCCTATCTTTTGATTACTATTTTCACAAAATATTTTTTCATCTTTTCATTTTCAGTCTGTTTGTATCTTTTAATATAAACTAATCTGTTGGAGAGAGAATATATAGTTGGCCTTGTGTTTATCCATTCTGCCAATCTATCTTTTGATTGGAGAGTTTATTCCTGTTACATTTAAAGCAATTACTATCAAGAGGGATTTATTTCTCTCATTTTCTGTTTGTTTTCTATATGCCTTATAGCTTTTTGTCCCTCATTTTCCACATTACCGTCCTTTGTGCTTAGTTGAGATTTGGTTTTGCAATATTTAAATTATTTTCCCATTTTCTTGTTTTTATATTCTATGGCCATTTTTCTATGGTTACCAGGGAATTACATTTAACATCCTGAAGTTATAAAACATTAGTTGTAGTTCATACTATGTTAAATTTAATAATATATAATTCTCTGCCCTATTCCAGCTTTGTTGCCTACTCCCTTTCAGTTACTGATATCACAAAATTACATCATTATACATTGTATGCCTGAAAACATAAAGTAATAACTCCTAAATGAATTGGTATCTAATTATACAGAAAACAAAATGTGGAATTATAGACAAAATGCCAATAATAGTATATTTTAGATATCTTTTATTATGTTAATCGCTTTTATCATATAGAAAACAAAAGGCAGTGTTACAAACCACTGGACACTAATACTTGCTTTTATAATTGAACATGTATTTTCCTTTACTGAGATCTTTTTTCTTCATATGCCTTCTTGTTAATGACTAATGTTCATTCATTTCACTCTGCAGAAATCCTTTGAACATTTCTTGCTGGACAGATCCAATAGCAAAAAACTGCCTCCGATTTTGTCATCTGAAAATTAACTAATTTCTCTCTTAATTTCTTAATTTTTCTCTTACTTTGAAGGACAGTTTAAAATCTTTTAATGATCTTATTGGGCATCCCATGGATGTGATATGTTGCTTCTCTTCTGCTATACGATTCTCTGTGTTTTCTGAAAATTTGCTTATAATGTGAGTACTTCTCTTTGAACAAATTCTCTGGAGTATGTTTAGCTTCTTGGATGTTAAATGCACGTTTTTTATCAAATTTGAAAGGTATTTGGCCTTCATTTCTTCAACTCTCCTCTCTTCCCCTTTCTTTCTCTCTTTTCATTCTGATACTCCCACAACATTCATGTCCCATCTGCTTGATGCTGTTCTACAGATCAGGCAGGCCCTGTTCACTTTTCTCCAATCCTTATTCCTTCTGTTCCTCAAACTTTATAATATCAATACTCCTATGTCAAATTCATTAATTCTTTCTTTATTACCAAATCTTTGAATACCCCTTGTGATTTTTTATTTCATTACAGTACTTTTCTGATCCAGAATTTCTTTTTGATTTCTTTTAAGATTTTTCTATTTCTTTATTGATTTTTCCACTTTATTCATATATCATTTTCTTGAGGTACTTTGACATTTATTGGCTTTTGACTTTGACATCTTACTGCAGTTTTTGAATATCTTTAACATGTTTGTTTTAAAGTCTTTGTCCAGTAGATTTACCAGCAAGTTTTTTTCTCCGGCATAATTCTCTCTCTCCCCCCCGTGTGTGTGTGTGTGTGTGTGTGTGTGTGTGTGTGTGTTATATATACTTTTATTGGCACATTATAGTCTCATATCTTAATGTAGTTCATAGTGACAGCAAAATACATGCACACAGCACTTGATGAGTTGTCTTCAAGTTCCTTCCCCATGCCCCCCCTTCTCCATGCAAGATATTGAGATTGGCATTGGTATTCTCACATATGTATATAGTGTCAATGGAAGCATTTCCTTCATTAATTCTTCTCCATATTCCTAATTCTTCCCCATACTCCTTCCCCAAAACCACCTCCCTCACTCCACTGGAGTTTCCCCTCTATTATCTAAAGTCCCTCATGTATACCAACTACTCCCTAGTTTCCCCATATTAGAGAAAACAAATGATCCTTCAGTTTTTATGAGTGGCTAATCTTACTTAACATAATGTTCTCCAGGTCCATAATTTTCCTGCAAATAACATAATTTTGTTCTTCTTTATTGCTGAGAATTCCATTATGTGTATCTCCCATAATTTTGTAATTCATTCATCTGTTGATGGACACCTAGGTTGGTTCCATAATTTGGCTATTGTGAATTGTGCTGCTATGAACATGGGTATGCATATATTACAGTAGTTCTCTGATTTCAGCCCCTTTGGAAAGGTGTCCAGGAGTGGTAGAGCTGGATCATATTGTGGATCCATTCCCAGTTTTCTGAGGAATCTCTACACTGATCTCCGTAGAGGCTGCACTAATTTGCAATCCTACCAACAGTGTAGAAGAGTTCCTATTTCCTTACATCCTTGCAAGCATTTATTGTTGTTTGACTTCTTGTTTTCATTAATTTGTTTCTTCTCCATTCAATGGGCCATACTTTTCCATTTCTTTATGTGCCTTGCTATGTTGTAGTTGAAAACTGAACTTTTGAATCTAATATTGCAATAACTCTGCAAATCAGATTTTTCTTCTTTGCCAAGGCTTGTAGTTTTTGTTGTTGTTTGTTTGTTTAGGATTTTGATTATTGTTGGCTTTTTTTCTGTGCCAATAAAGAGCCTGAGGTATAAACTTAAAGTCTTCTAGGTCTTTTCTGAGCCTATGTCTTTTTCTAGGAATGTGTTGTCATGTTCTAGTTTTCCCTGTATATATGGTTGATTTTAATTGTCCTCGTTCTTGATGTCTTAATGTTAGGCGCTCAGAGAGGAAAAAAAAAAAGAAAAGTGAAAAGGAATACAATGAGCAACAGACCTTTAAATCTCCCAGAAGTCATTTCATCCAGAGGGGCCTTTTTGTCTTTACCTCTGTGATCAGAAGCAGCAATAATCAATCCATGTACAGACCCCTGACTTTTGGAGGGCAGGGTTCTTTTTGCTCCCCACTGGCTCCCACAAGCTGCCTTCAAGGTGCTCCAGGAACAAGTGCACAGCTGCCTGCCACAGGGCCACGGAGGGTGACTGTTTGCTGCTGCTGTGCTAATTGACAGAAATTAGCTGCAATTCATTGTACTAATCTTCCCTTAAATGCTGCAATCTTTCAGTAGACTCCAGAGTTCCCAAATGGTTATGTCAGAGATACTTTGCCAGAGTAGCTCTGGTTTAGGTGGCATTTCCTACACATCACCTTCCCAGAATCCTCTGTATATTAATAATTTTACTATCTTTTTATAAATTTTATGAAATTTTAAAATTTTTTCAGCATTTAAAAAAGTTGTGTGTGGTTAGGATCATGTTTTCCTTTCATTTTTTTAAATTTTCTGTGTGGCTGATAGAAGGGTCATTTTTCTTTGCTTCACATTGTGAACTTAATAAGATTATAACCACATGTATTTTGCTTTGTTTAATTGAATTTAAACTATATTTGATTGATGAGAGCTTGAGAAAATAAAATGTATTGAAAAAATCATGTACATAACTAAATGAAATCAGAGGAATTAAATGAATAGGAGAGAATCTCAGGTAGTATAATCTATATAGTATAAGAAGAAAACTAATTAAGCAAACAAAAATATTTGTCAGTCTTTACCATCTGCCTTTTTATCCAGGCTCTGATTACTCAGCCACTGTTCACAGAAGGTCCTTCTGTGCATGCTTATGCTGGCCCTATTAGCTCAATGAAGCTCACAGAGGAAAGCGTCTCTGTAGGACCTATTACTAAGTTCCTTCCCATCACTAAGATGTACCTTTTTGAGTTGTTTTCTTGGTTCTATAATTGTAATGCACCGTGCTGTCTTTCCTCCAATGGAGAGCAAGGAATGCTTTGTTGTTACACATCTAGTAAGGCCCTCATTCTCTTTTTTTGTAAACAGTACAAAAAATTTATAGGTATGCATCACTTGTGGCACAAACTAGGCAGTCTGCCTCATTAATGTGTGCATCTAGAGTAGCTATAACTATCAGTAAGAAACTGTGTTAAATAAATGACTTTGTTTTTTTCACCTGCTAGGCTATAATAGCATCCCCAAAGTAATCTTGGTCTAACAGCTTGAGTCTTTTGCAAAAACGATTAGGCGATCAATTCTTTTTAACATTAAGGGGTAAACTTTAGTGCTGTACAGGATGCCAGGTGCAGGAACAGTTGCCATGGATAGCCGAAATTTAATATAAGTCGTACAATTTAGCTTGGATACCCACTAAGAGATTTTTTAAAATTCATTCACTATGCCTGAAAGAAATGAGGCAGTATGACTAAAGAAAATCAGGAAGTTGATTTAGAAGTGTTTTTATTCATTCAGAAAATATTTCTTGAACAACTAAGATGTACTACATGCTGCTAGGCACTGAAGATAAAAGAGTAAATAAGGCCGACATGCTCATTGTCTTCAAGGAATCTTTGGAAATTATATTCTTTCTCTGTTTTTTTTGGTGAACTAAATATACAATTAAGTGTACAACACATTATTTATTTAATATTTAGTAGGAAATATGTTACAATAGAACACTTCAATGTTCAATGGGAGCAAATAATTTGGAAATTTAAATCTGTCTTTCATTTTCACAGAAATTAATGGTACTGAATAACTTGAGATTGATTTTGACAGAGATTGACGTATTTAATTCCTTTGTTCAATATTGCGAATCGACCTGTTTATGAGCACATGCAAATGTGTTTGTGGAAGAATTCCTTTAAACCATGTATTTATGATAAAAATCACATTGTATTATAGCTCAAAAGTCTTTGCTTTTTGAATGAAACCCCTTCATATATAGGGTTTAGAATTAAAATTGAGAAAACGAGAAAAATATGGTTTCTAAAATATCTAATTATTAGTTCCTATTTATTTCTTATTTACATATTTTAGGCTAAATAATAATTTAGGAATATAATTTGTTTATAAGATTTATGGACTGATAAGATTTATTTTTTCCTTTAATTCTTTAAACTTAATACTTGTGTTAATGTCATTTAGGTGTACCTTACTTCATGTTATTTTATAAAAAATATAGAGCAACAAGAACCCCATGGGTTAATTGAGTCTACAGTCAAGCATTCACACCTTAATTAACTTGAAGGAAAGTCTATTGAAGTATGCAAACTACTGAGTCAAGGTGTCAATATCATTTTTATATTAATCAGATGGTCCGATCTGTACGTGTGCTTACGGTCCTAGTTAATAAAGTAGAAGAATGTGCAGAAGATCATTAAGATTGCTGTAATGCTTCTGAAAAAAAGTAAGAACAAAACCTAGGTTTAAAATGAAAGTAACTTAATTACTTCATAGGACTCAAGGGGAATTCATTGCAGTTATATTTTGTAGATTTTGCCTTTTATGTGAGTGAATTCATTTAGTATAGGAAGTAATTTGGAAGTGTTGATCTTTAAGGCTAAGAATTCTCTACAGACCAGAGTAGTCCTTAAACATCAGATGTAAGATGCTTTAACAGAAAACATCAAAAGCTGTAAATATGCCACATTGCCCCTGCAATATAGATCAGAAAATTCTCAGATGCTACAAAGACAAAAGTAAATTATTTCTACAAGTTATCCAATCTTATATTTTATTCTAAAATCATAACAAAGTTTTAAATACCAAACGAAAGCATAGGCTCGTGGGACAACCATTGGCCTGGGAATTAGAAAACCCAGGGTTATATATCTCACAACTTCTCTTTGGTCTATTTGTCTCATTATAGAATAATGGAGTAGAAGCTTGGTACAGTGGTGAATGCCTGTAATCCCAGTATTTGGGAAGCTGAGACAGGAGGATCGCAGGTTTGAGGCCAGCATGCCATAACTTAGTGAGATCCTGTTTCAAAATTTAAAACAATAAAATAGGCCTGGGGGCATTGCTCAGAGGTAGAAAGATGCTTGATTCAACCCCCAATACTAAAATAAATATATAAATAAATAGATTAATTAACCTCAAGTCTCTTTTAGCATGAAAATCTGCAATTGACAGTACCATATAAACTTGTTTCTATTTTTTATATTTACACATTTCAGAATTAACCAGGGAAAAGAATATAGAAGTTCTTCAAAAAATTATAAATAAAATTACTGATTAGAATAGTAAGGATGAAAAATTAAAGATATAGATATATTTACTTTATAATGAGTCCTAAGGCAAATGACTATTTCTTAAATTTTGTGTTAAAAATCACAGTCATAAACATACTTACTTAGAACTGCTACAATATGAAGTTGAGGTTAGACCCTCTTTAAGATATTCCTTTATTAGCAATAAAGAGATCCCAAAACAATTGAAGGTCCTATAGTAGATGAATCTGAGGTTCTATAATGTTCTTTTTTATTTCTGCTAAAAACTACCCTGCAACCATAATTAGCATTTTTAAAAAATATGATAGAAAAAAGCCAGGCATGGTGGTGCATGCCTATAATCCCAATACTTGGGAGGCTGAAACAGGAGGTTCGCAGATTTGAGAACAGCCTCAGTGGGACTCTCAGCAACCTATTGATATCCTGTTTCAAAATAAAAAATAAAAAGGGCTGGAGGTACAGCTCAGAGATGCCCCTGGGTTCAATACCCAGTACCAAAAAATAAAAAATAAATAGATAAATAAATAAAATTATACTTTTCACTTCTCCATTTGATATAAATATTTTATGGCCAAATTTAAATAAAAGGTTACTTTGGGTTTGTTTGTAGGATTTTTTTTCCTGTCAGAACTGTTCTGCTTTGATTATCCTTAGATGAAGGATTTTGTTTCACACTGTTTTTCAACAAGTATATTTTACAAAATAAAAAGGAATCTTAAGCTTTGTGGGAGAAAGGATGCATTCAGTCAATAGAGTAAAACTCGGAATTGCTATAATCTGGATTCAAACTGTACCATTGCACCATAAAAATTTCTCCCTCAAAATAGTTATGGAAACTTACCTAAGATTTAGCAGAGTACATATAAATCAGATTCTATTTTGATTTTAATTAAAAGACCACATTGATTTAAGGCCTTTCAAACTATAGAAATGTCATATTCTAATCTATCAATCCTCTGCATTTCGCTGGAAATCTAGATATTCCTATTTTCCTGATCTCTTAGTATTATAGGCAGATTACTCCTTTGTGTATTAATGAAAGCAATATGTGAGGTAGAAAATTTTGTTAATTAGCTAAGTAATGCAGCAAATTTTTACTCAGCACCTACTGTGCACCAGGCAGTACTCAATGGTGCTGACATTAATGTCTGAATAAATTCAGTAGGCAATGGTTCACATTTTTTCACATACAGAATATTTAAAGTGGTGGACCCTTTGTAAAATTAATAATTATATTGGACCATTTATATTTCTAATGGAGATTGCACCAAGATTATATGTACATGTTTGGAAATGCTATATCTGAGTGTGCTTCTTGTTAATAGAATAAACTCTGAAATTAAGAGCACATTACCATAGAATATACCATTACTTTAATTTTCTTTTTGCTCACTACTTTGTGAAAAGAATGTGAGGATAGCAATAAACTGACACAATAGAGGGCAAACCAACAAAAAGCATATGTTTGGAAAAATTAAACAAAACAATGGACTATGATTATATAATTATGTAGAATATGAAAGCACTGGAGTATGAGTCAGAAACCTGGGTCAAGTGCTACCTCTCACCATTGATGGAAAACTATATGGCCTTAAATCCCTTGAGTTCATTGAACTTCATTTCTGTCCCTGTGAAATGAAAGTAAGAGCTGACATTTACTAAGCACTTACCATGAGCCAGGACTATTCTCCATGCTTTAAATGTATGGGTTCGTTGAATCTTCACAGCACCCCAGGAGGAGATATATTAGCACCTCCATCTTACAGATGAAGAAATGGTGGCAAGTCAGGCATGGTGGTGCATACCTGTAATCCCAGTACTTCTAAGAGTGAGATAGGAGGCTCACAGGTTCAAGGCCAGCCTCAGCAACTTAGCAAGACCCTGTTTCAAAATTATAAAGGGGCTGAGGATATAGTTCAGAGAAAGAGTGCCTCTGGGTTCAATCCTTAATACTGAAGGAGGAGGAGGTGAAGGCAGAAAGAAATTGTGGCAAATAAATTAGGAATTTGTCCAAAGTAACCCAGCTAATAAACAGGAACTCTGACATTTGAACCCAGTAAGTCTTACTTCAGAATTCACTTTCTTAACCTACTAATGCTTTTTTGAGGTTACACATGAGATAATAAAAATGAAGGAGCTTGGTAATCTATGGTGTTATATAAAGTATAATAATAGAATATAGAATGATTGACACTTTGTGTGTGTGTTTCTATGTATATGTGTGTGTGTAGGGGTGTATACTCATTTGTAAAGTAAACAGAGAATAGTTTGACCTGTTAAATCAGCTAAAACCAGGTCACATGCTCAGACCTGGCCTAGGGAGCAGCTGTACTGGAGGACAGTCCTGGTATTTATCCCCCCCCCTTCCTGCATGGTTATTCTTGGCTGGCTTTGTCCCCAGTGGCTCCCTAGGCAGCTTCTCTCTCAGACTATTTCCTTTAGTTTTCTGGTTAACTACATACTCCCTTCCCTTAAGCTCAAAGGTATTATCAGTTTTTTTGTTTGTTTGGTTTGGTTTGGTTTTTAGGCATTTTTTGCTTTGTTTTGATGTACTTTTCTGACGTTATCCCTGTGGTTTTCATATACTTTACCTATACCTTTGTAAGCAGCCCTTTTATAATGCTTCCTAATTTATCCCAATTTGAATATACCATCTATCTGCTTCCCATTGGTAGCCTGGTTGATATGGTATGTTTGTTCTTAGGAGCCTTTTGTGGGGTTTCACATAACTTTGGCAGGTTCACACAATTAACTATAGAGTGTCTGTGTCAAAGAAGAACAATTAAAGTATCCCATAGAAACGTTTGTTTCGGTAATCCTTTTAAAAGATCAATACAGTTAAAATGCAGAAGACCCAAAGTATAAAGTAATATAGCATGCATAATTGTTTTTTTCCTAACTTTTCTATGTAACATAGCATTACTTTCACTCTCCTTAAATAATTCATATGTACTTTCACAAATTCAATATGCTGACTTCAAAGCTCAAAATTTACATGTTCTTTGTTAGACAATATTACCATATGTTGATAAACACTGAACCCATCTGGAATATTTCAAGCCTTTCCCTAATAACATAGAGATTCAGATGCCAGAAACTACCTATTTTTTTCTGACACTTATGTTGGTTAATGTCAGTTAAAAAAATTAATTTCTCTGGTCTTCACTATGTTTGTTATTCGAAAAATAAAATAGACTATTATACACTGAGATTAAAATGACAAATACATAATTTATGCTTTTGCTAAAATGATATATGCAAATAATTCTGAAACATATTTAGTTCTTTTTAAATATATACCATTAATATAGCAAAAGAAGTCAACGATATTTCAGAATGTATAAATTTACTGATTTTTAAAATATTAGTGTCTATAGGTAAGTAGCATTTTAATTTTCATGGGTCATATTGTGTAATTAATTGATTTCTTTTTTATCTTACACACCATATACATACCATATAAAATTTATTGGATTTATATTTGCTATATTTTTCTTTATTGAAGTATTCAGCCTGTTTCAATGGTGATATGTCTTTTTGATGAATTAATGAATAAAATGAAATGAGATATCATGAATCAACAAAATGAAATAAAAGCCTTTTTGAAATTATAACTCCACCCACCAGTTAACCTCTTTAAAAATCTCTGAGAGCCGTGTAGGCAAGCATTCATCGGTTAATTCATTGAACATAGGATTATTTATTTTATACCAGGCACAGTCCCATGTGCTTGGGATAATAGTGAGCACTATGTTTGGATGGGGAAAACACACTACAAACAAGTAAGGATCCCAGGTTTGAGGACAGCCTCAGAAAATTAGCAAGACCCTGTTTCAAAATAAAAAAAATAAAAAGGTCTGGGGGTATAGCTTAGAGGTAGCCCTGGGTTCAATCTCTAGTACAAGAGAGAAAAATAGAGAGATGAGAGAGAAATAGAGAGATGAGAGAGAGAGAGAGAGAGAGAGAGAGAGAGAGAGTTTGAACTGGTTTGGCAGCAATGGAGATGGAGAGAAGTGGATGGAGTCTGATAAATTTTAAAGTAGATATGACCAGACTTATTGACAATAGGTTGGATCTGTAGAATGAAGGAAAATGGAGGAGTGATTGTTGACTCCCTTATTTCTGGCTTTAGCCACTGGGTAAGTGGTGGTTCCAGTTATTGGCATGAGCAAGACTACAGAAGCATCAGGAATGGCTGAACTGGCCCAGGTGACTGGATCAGCTTCGTGCATTAATCTGTTATGGTTGGTATCTTGGCTTCCATTGCTTGCTCCTTGGACTTCCTTCCTTTAGGTGATCCAGAGTCTTACTAATTGATACAGTGAAACATATCGTGGCTGCACTATAACTTCTCTGGCTTCTTTATAACATTTATATACTGATAACCAATCTAAGTCCTCTCTATATTTTATGAGTCATAAAGAATATGTAGACCTACAATCTCTAGTTATTTATCATGTTTGAGGGTATGTTACTTTTATTTTCGGCTGTTAGTATATAAAAAGAATAAAATTTTCTATTTTCTGGGTTTTTTTCTATACAGATAGTGGTTTTATGAAAGCAGGAACCACATATAACATTTTAGTCCTTACAGTGCCTAATGGAATAGGAAGCAAATAACTTTTTTTTTGGAATTTAAAGCAAAGCATTAGTGATCCTTTTACCCCCTATACCCCCCTTGTTTTTAGCCATATAGAATTTGCAGCTGGTATGACAGCAATTCAAACCAAATTGATGTCTATAGCTTATAATTTGCTACTTATGATAAGGGACTGGCACAAAAACAGAGACTTCTGTGTTTCCATTTGTGAAGGTTATTTGATTCTGCCATGGACTATTTTCCATATCAAAACTCAATTCGTCTGAAAATTAATATAAAAAGAAATATAGTTTCTTCATTTATCATTCATCTAACATATAAAAATGCTATGTGCCAACCTTAGGAATATATATATGAATGTGAAGTCCTGTCCCTCCCTAATCAGCTCATACATAACACAAAAACAGTATAAGTCCAACACATTTGTCTGATTTTTTTCTCTGCTATTCATAAACATCGCTGCTATATTCTCGATACATCCAGCAAGTTAGCTGTACTTTATAATTTACACATCATTTAAGATCAAAATGTATGTAAAAGTGAACTTTCAAAGTTCTTTTTTTCTTTTTTTTTAACTTTTTATGTTCATTTATTGGTGCATTGTATATTATAATTATACATTTTGATATATGTCAGGGTATGAACATCATACATGCACACATTGCACATTTAGCCCTCCCTCCAATCCCACCCTATTCCCTCCCCCTTCCCTCCCTTTCATGTTCCAGATAGTGATTGAGTCTTATAGGTTTATAGCTGCACAATTCACAATTGCCAAACTTTGGAACCAGCCAAGGTGTCCATCAACAGATGAATGGATCACAAAACTATGGGATA